>CM070538.1:38294074-38395971 GCA_036346415.1 Raddia guianensis
TTGAAGCCGCAGCGACGGCCATACGGGCGCCGTGGCGCGCGATGGCGCATACCGAGCTGAAAACTTGACGCCGTGGCGCGGCGTAGGCGTGTCGCCGAGCAGCGGTCGCCGAGCCATAGACTTGACGCCGTGGCGCCGGGCGTAGGCGTGTAGCCGAGTAGAGGAAGTAGTCGCCGATCTTGATCAACACCGAGTGGCACACATCGTAGTCGGCGATTTAATAGCACTTGCTTGCCAAGGTCTCGCCGTTGTCGGCGGAGTTGGCCGTAGTCGCATATGATCTCCATGCGGTTGGTGCAGCTTGGTGAAGTTCGGCGAACGCCTCGCTGGTCTTCAACGCCCCACGAGATGTGGCACGATCAATCTCACGCCAGAAGCGGCACCGACGAGCTTTACGAGCTCGCACTGCCTTGACAAAGGTGTCACGGCGCATACGAAGTCGGAATTAGGTGTTCTTGGATTCGTTGGAAAGATAACGATATAAGCTTTCCAACACATCTTATATCACCCCGAAACTCCTCCTGAGTCAACGGAAAATAGCGATACAAGTTCCGACCAGAATCTGAATGGGAACAGATCGCATCTTCTTCTCATGTTCGCCTCGTAGTTGATGAAGCTGGCGTCGCACGATGGACACCATAATCGTCGAGTCCGAGTGGTTTGTTGCTGATGACGGTTACCACCCGAGATTCGTTCTCCATCGGGACCTCGCCGTATCCGAGTCGGGAATTAAGCCCCTGGCGCACTACTCGTCGGTAGACGGCGGTAGCGTTCCCCAACACGACCAGGAGTCCGAGTGAATCATTGTTGAATTCCATCCTAGATCGGATCTTGTCCGAGTCAGAAAAAGCATTGTTTAAGTCCTTGGTTGAGTCCTCACCGTATCCGAGTCGAGAATTGATCCTCCGGCGCACCACTCGGGAGTAGATGGCGGCGGCGTTCCTCCACCCGAACGGGAGTCCAGACGAAGCGATGTCAATTTCCCCTCAGACTGGATCGGATCCGAGTCCGGAAGAAGTGTTCGTCGTCGATTGTCTTGAGTAGCTCCTTACTGATTCTCGATGTCCTTGGAGGCGTGCCACGGCATACCCGCATTCCATAGCCTCCGCAGATGAGAATCTCGAGCTCCCCGAGATTCGCGATCATCCCGCGCAGCCTGCCTTCAAACGGATGTCTCGGACGCATCCGAACTCCGTTTTGGGCGTTCTTGGGCTTCACGGAAAGATGACGAAATTATCTTTCAAACGCATTCAGTCTCATCCCGAAATTCCTTCTGGATCAACGGGAATTGAAGAAAGAAGATGACGTCCAGAATCTGTCTCCGAGCCGTCGCCGTATCCGAGTCGGGAATTGAGCCGTTGGCATACTACTCATGAGTAGATGGCCGTGACTTTCCCCAACCCGAGCGGGAGGCGTTGTTGTAGTTCTTCCCAGATTGGATCTGATCCAAATTAGGGAAGTGGAGTTCGCCGAAGCTGTTGATGACGCAGTCGGCTCCGGGGGCGGAGACGACGGCGACACCGTTGATCGATGCCACCGAGCTTACGAAGATGATCTTGACGCTACCCCTACCTGGCGCGCCAACTGTCGACTGGTGACTAACTGGGGGGTCACCGCCGGCAATGATTAGATATGGGGCGATGCACAAGATCTAAACTCGATGGTAGCACAAGACAAGGATTTATACAGGTTCAGACCCTCATGGCGGAGGTAATACCCTATGTCCTGTGCTCTGGGATTATATGTGGTATATGTGTACAAGATGATGATCAACCTGGGAGATGATCAAGCTGTAGATGTGTGATTCTCTAGATGCGAGATGTAGATGGCCTAGATGAAGATGTAGATGAAGATCGCCCCAGAACTATGGCCCCCTACCCCCTTTATATAGTGCAGGGGGTGGGATTACATGGAAGAGTCCTAGTCGGTTACGAGGTAGGATTCCTATCTCTATCCTCTAGTAGTTATCTGGGATTACAAGTATATATTCCCTATTAATTAGGAATAGACTTCTTTCCTTGCCGACCAAGCCTTCTAGAATCCGAGTGGTACCCGTCCTCATCCACCCGACTTGGTCCATCCCCTGTCGGGTGGTCTTTTAGGCCCGCCGTGTGGGTACCCGGGGTCTATGTTATCCACAAGGAGGTAAGAGTTGCCTCTCTCCTCGAGGTAATCAAACCTCTGGGCTTGGAAGACGATGTTTCGTACTTCGTTTCCGAGGAGGAACCAAATGGCTTTGACATGTTCCATGAGGAAGAAGAGCTTCCACCTTCATCTGTTGAGCTAAAACCCCTTCCTCCCGGTCTCAAGCACGTCTTCCTTCACGATAATTGTAACAAGCCGGCCATCATCAGCGATTCACTGAGTGAAGATGAGAGCCGCCGTCTTGTTACCACGCTCGAAGCCTACAGCTCAGTGTTAGGCTACTTGCTAAAAGACCTAAAAGGGATCAGCCCGAGCTTTTGTACTCATCGTATCCGTATGGAAACTGACCATAAGCCCACGCGGGAACACCAGCGAAGGCTTAATAATGCGATGAGAGAAGTGGTCAAGAAAGAAGTTTTGAAACTCTTTCAGGCTGGGATCATCTATCCGGTATCTGACACTGAGCGGGTGAGCCCAGTCCAAGTAGTTCCGAAGAAAGGAGGCATGACGGTAGTACAAAATGAAAGGAATGAACTTATTCCTCAACGCACTATCACTGGTTGGCGGATGTGCGTAGACTATCGTAAGCTTAACCAAGCCACTAGGAAAGATCATTTCCCCCTGCCTTTCATCGATGAGATGCTTGAACGATTGGCAAATCACTCATTCTTCTGTTATCTCGATGGCTACTCTGGTTATCACCAAATTCCCATCCACCCTAATGACCAAAGTAAGACCACATTCACCTGTCCGTATGGCACTTTCGCCTACCGACGCATGTCATTTGGGCTTTGCAATGCCCCTGCATCTTTCCAAAGGTGTATGATGGTAATCTTTTCTGACATGATCGAAAAGATCATGGAAGTCTTCATGGACTACTTTTCTGTCTATGGGGCCTCTTTTGATGATTGCTTGGCAAATCTAGAGAGGGTCCTCAAGAGATGCCAAGAGGTGGATTTAGTCCTGAATTGGGAGAAATGCCACTTCATGGTAAGAGAAGGAATCGTCCTAGGCCATCTAGTTTCTAATCGAGGCATAGAAGTGGATAGAGCTAAGGTTGAAGTGATAGAGCGGTTGCCGCCGCCAATAAACGTTAAAGGAGTTCGTAGCTTTTTGGGACATGCTGGATTCTACAGACGATTTATAAAGGATTTTTCCCAAATCGCTAGACCTTTGACTAATTTGCTGGCAAAAGAATCCAAGTTCGTCTTTGACGAAGACTGTCTCGTAGCCTTCAGAACCCTTAAGAAAGCTCTAATTTCTACGCCTATAATTCAACCACCCGATTGGAAGTTGCCTTTCGAAATCATGTGCGACGCTAGCGATTTTGCCGTTGGGACAGTGTTAGGCCAATGCAAGGATAGAAAGCATTATGCCATTTGCATATGCGAGTAAGACCTTGACTGGCCCGCAACTCAATTATGCTACCACAGAGAAGGAGCTCCTAGCCGTAGTCTTCGCGATAGAGAAATTCCGATCTTACTTGGTAGGGTCGAAAGTAATTGTCTACACAGACCATGCGGCCCTCAAATACCTCTTTACCAAGAAAGATGCAAAACCACGGCTTATCCGTTGGATCCTTCTGCTCCAAGAGTTTGACATAGAAATTAAGGACAAGAAGGGAGTAGAAAACTCTGTGGCCGACCACCTTTCCCGAATGCAAGTTGAGGAAAAGTCGAATGTCCCCATAGATGATTATCTACGGGATGACACCCTGCTGGCAGTCTCGACTGTCGACCCCTGGTATGCTAACATAGTAAATTACTTGGTAGCTGGGTATATACCACCAGGGGAGGATAAGAATAAGCTGATTCGTGACAGTAGGGCCCATCTTTGGGATGAGCCCTATTTGTATAGAGTCTGCGCCGATGGATTACTCCGTCGATGCATCCCGGAAGCTGAGAAGCAAGATGTCCTTGAAAAATGCCATTCGTCACCGTACAGGGGCCACTATGGCGCTTTTAGAACCCATGCCAAAGTTTGGCAAAGTGGATTCTTTTGGTCCTCCATGTATAGTGATGCTAGGGAGTTCGTAAGACGATGCGCTAAATGTCAAAGAGTGGGAAACATTAATTCTCGATATGCTATGCCCCTAAGGAATAATCTTCAAATTGATATTTTTGATGCATGGGGGGTAGATTTCATGGGCCAATTCCCTAAATCAGACTCTCATGAGTACATTTTAGTGGCCGTCGATTATGTCTCCAAATGGGTTGAGGCACTTCCTTGTCGTGCAGCTGACTCCATCCACGCTAAAAGAATGTTCCAGGAAACCATCTTTCCTAGATTTGGTGTCCCTAGGATCATTCTTAGCGATGGAGGATCGCATTTCATCCACAAAAGCTTTAAGTATGCACTTAAGAGCTTAGGGATCGACCATAGGGTAGCCACACCCTATCATCCTCAAACAAGCGGTCAGGCTGAAATGTCCAATAAGCAAATTAAGAACATTCTGCAGAAGTCGGTAGATGCCATGGGAAAGGGTTGGAAGTATAAATTGTATG
Organism: Raddia guianensis; assembly: GCA_036346415.1. Classification (NCBI taxonomy): domain Eukaryota; kingdom Viridiplantae; phylum Streptophyta; class Magnoliopsida; order Poales; family Poaceae; genus Raddia; species Raddia guianensis. The sequence continues at coordinate 38,298,724 of CM070538.1, forward strand.
ATGCACTTTGGGCATATCGGATTGCATATAAAACTCCGATAGGTATGACCCCTTATCAACTTGTCTACGGGAAGACCTGCCATCTCCCCGTAGACTTAGAGCATAAAGCCCATTGGGCAATCAAACGATGGAATATGGATCTTCATTCAGCTGGATCAAAAAGACGAATGCAATTAGCTGAATTGGAAGAGCGTAGAGAAAAAGCCTACCATAGCTCGAAGCTTTACAAAGAGAGAACAAAAAGATGGCACGATAAGCGAATAGTCATAAAGCGTTTTAAACCTGGTGATAAAGTGCTTCTCTTTAATTCTCGGGTGAAATTGTTTGGGCATGGAAAACTTCGTAGCAAATGGGAAGGGCCATTTACAGTGCTGAATGCTTCTGATCTCGGTGTTGTTACTCTCCAAAATAATAATGGCGGAATTTTCAAAGTAAATGGGCAACGTTTAAAGATCTTTCTCGAACCTGAAATGCCCGAGGCCGAGGACATTGACGTCCTCGAATTCTTTGAAAATTAACTTGTTGCTTGCGGTCTAGCTCCGACCGACAAAAAAAAATGATGAGCAATTAATTAAAATTTCCCTTTTTAAACACAAATAAATGATGAAATTAGGACTTAGGCCTAGTGTGGGGGTCACCAAATTATTTTTTTTCATATTTTTGTATTTTTATAGGCAGGATAAATGCATAGTAAAAATGAAATATGCTGTGAAAAATGCACAAAAAATAAATATGAATGCAAGATAAACTTCTGGCTTACCTCCCGGTGAGGGCTCGAATTTTTGTTTTCGCGGTCGACAAGTCGGACCGCATCCAACCTTCAGTTGTCTTGAATTAGTTCCGCAGCCGAAGTTGCTGCGGCCGGTTGAATTCCTTTCTTACGCCACACTTGTTTGATCTGAGATTTTAGAGTGGCGTTGATCTTCCCTTGCGGCTCCGATTTCTCGACCGCATGTTTCTTCCGACGGGGCTTGGTTTTCCCCTTGTTCTCCTTCTCCTTCCAATACGAATGACGCAATGGCTCGTCCAACAATTGGAGGGTACTCATCATCACAACAATGAGGCTATCCACCTGAGGTTTTGGTATAGCCCTTGTTTCCTCCTGCACAGGTTTAGCATTTTTACCACGAAATGTGCGTACCTGTGAGCATTGTTTAGCTCTTGGCCGGAAGTTGAATGTTTCATCTCGGCCGTTAATGTTGAGCTGAATTTCTCCTGCACCAACAATGATCATCGCATTTGCTGTGCTCAAGAATGGCCTCCCAAGAATGAGGGCCGTCTTGGTGTCTACTTCCATGTCCAGCACCACAAAGTCCACAGGTATCAGGAAATTTCGAATTTTCACCGGTATGTCCTCCGCGACTCCAATTGGATGACGAATCGATTGATCCGCCAGCTGCAGGGTCATGCCAGTAGGAGACAAGGTAGAATGATTTAATCTTTTAAAAATTACCTTGGGCATGATGCACTACAAGGGATTCTACCTATTGCCACGCAGTGATTGCAACAAAATAAATTTCGTTGCAATTGCCAATGTTATTGCCACATAATATTTTTTGTGGTAATAAGTATCCTATATTGCAACAATCGTGAATTGTTGCATTATTTATTATTTTTGTTGCAATAAATTGAATGTATTGCAACGAAAATGAAATTGTTGCATGAACTAGCTACTATTGCAACAAAAAATAAACTATTGCAATAACTAACTTCTATCGCAACAAAATTATATTGTTGCAAAAAAATTCATCTATTCCAACGATTATAGGTGGCTGATTATTGCTATGGGTAGCAACGATTTTGGTTTTGTTGCAATATATACATATTGCAACAATATTGGGCATATTGCACTATTTATTTCGTTGCAATATGTTCATGAAAAAAATGTCAAAATGAAAACATGATATATTTTAGACAAGTAGTCATGCGAGGTGAGCTGGTTAGGTGAGATTACTTTAAGTCAAGAGGTTGTGGGTTCGAATCCTAGAATCTATGTATTTGTTTTTCTATGTGACTTTTTGGTTGTTGCAATAAGTTTTTACCACGAATTTCATTTTGTTGCATTATGATATTGCTATAAAATAATATCTGTTGCAATAACTTATAGCAACGATTTCACAAACGTGGCGATAAGCTATTGCAACAACCATATTGTTGTAATAAAGAAATTTATTGCCATGATTTTGATATCGTTGCATCTTCTTATTACCACGGATATTATTGCAACAATTTTAGTTTTGTTGTAATATGCACATATTGCCATAATTTTGGGCTTAATGCAACAAAAATTGTCGTCGCAATAGGTTGAATTCCTTGTAGTGATGCTGACGCTTGCTCCAAGGTCGCACAGCGCACGCTCGAAGTGTTGTGCACCAATGGAGCATGAGATGGTCGGGTAGCCAAGATCCTTCTTCTTCTCAGGGAGAGTGTTGAAAATCGCCGCACTGCACTACTCAGTCAATTTAATGACTTCAGACGTTGGTAACGGATGCTTGTTGTTGAGGATGTCCTTCAGGTACTTGGCATACGTCGGTACCTGCATCGCATCTAGCAATGGTATGTTGACATATAGTTGCTTGATTACCTCAACAAGCTTGCCAAACTGCGCGTCCGCAGTTGACTTGCGTTGGTGACGTGGGAAGGGTAACAGTTGCGTCTCGGTGAATTCAGCGGGACATGGCTTGGTCCGCGCTTCACTTCTCGTCGTCTTCGGCAGCTCCTCTCTTGGCTCTTCATCATTCTCACCTTTCTCCTCTTCCTCGTCGGAGATAACATCCTCATTCCCTACAGTGTTAGTTTGCGGCGGGTCTCGGGTGGTTTTACCCGATCGGGTTGCGACCGCATTAACGTTTTCTTTCGGGGGAGCCTCCGGCTGTCCCGGTAGCTTTCCCAAAGCAAATGTAGGGATTGAAGCAGCCAATTGAGCAATTTGAGTTTCTAGCATTTTATTGAAGCTCATTTTACTTTTCATGGCAGTTGTAAATCCTTCTAGTTGTGTATTGATACTCTCCAGAATTTTATCATTAGCAAGAAATTTTCTACTAATGCTATCATTCACTTTTTGTTGAGCAATTGCATCATCTAGAGGAGATTTATTACGATTGAAATTGCTATTGTTACCTTCTTGAAGACGGTTCTCGGCTGAGAAGTTCAACCTCGAATTCCAACCTAGAGTGTAGTTGGATTGAGGTCGGAACCCATTGTTGATGAAGTTTGCGTCCTCCGGTCGGGTCTCAGTGATGTTGTCTCCAGAGTGTCCAAGGCTCCCGCAAAGCTCACAAGTCATATATGCGAGATTCCAGTGCTTGGACGGTTTGATTCGGCGCTTCCGGCTTCTTCATTAATAAATCCATCTAGGCCGTGAGCATGTGCATATCGTCAATCTGGTGGACTCCTCGAGTTCGCGGTTGCGAACGCTCATCGTTCCAGCCCTGGCTTGAGACCATCTTCTCAATGAGAGTGCGGGCATCACTCACACTGAGTGAAAAGAAAGCTCCTCCAGAAGCAGCATCGAGGTGCTCTCGGGTAGTACGGTTCAGCCCATGATAGAAGCTCTGAATGATAAACTAGTCTTGCATCCCGTGGTGGGGGCAAGCCAGTATATATTCTTGTAGTCGCTCCCAGGCATCCGAAATGGACTCATCCGTGTGTTGCTGGAATGCGGAAATCTTGTTCCGCAGGGCATTGGTTTTGCCCAGAGGAAAATACTTGGTGAGGAAGGCATTGATGCACTTCTCCCAAGTTGATACTGCATCTTTGTTGCCATAAAACTATTGTTTTGCCTTCCGGATCAATGAGAACAGAAATAGGCACAGCCGGACAGCGTCGGGAGTTATACCCTTGATAGTGAAGGTACTGCAGATTTCCAGACAATGCTACAGATGTGTATTGGCATCCTCCGTTTGCTTGCCACAGAAAGGGCTCACTTGAACCATGTTGATGAGAGCTGGTTTAAGCTCGAAACCACCGTCACCCACATTGGTGGCAGGTCCAGTGGGGACATTGGTGCTTGACGGGGCTGAGAATTCAAGAATGGTCTTCTCGGCAGCCATCGATGATGAAGGCTTCTCGGTGCTGAGGAAAGGATTGCTCATGAGGTTGGATAACTCAGAGACACGGATTTGCGGAGGTAGGACTCGAGGTCTTGTCCTTCGCACCAGTGACTCCGGATTTTTTCGAAAGTTTTCTGGGAGATCAAAACCGATCATCCACCGCTCTGCTAGTTCCACAGAACAAAGACGGAGCAGGGTAATACCCGTTAAACTAGGCTGGTAAATTAAATAATTTAGATGTAGGTTTTGGAAAATATATATTTTTTTATCTCTTTTTGAGAAACCGCTGCGTTCCCTGGCAATGGCGCCAGAAAACTTGTTGGCGATTCTTACACTCAAAGAAATTAATCCGCAAGCGGACGGATATCGCTTGTAGTTTTCACCAGGAGTATTCCTAGGGTAATCAAATCCACAGGGAACGTGGGTTTGAAGAGATAATCCTCTATATCTTAATTATTTAAAATACCAGCCAGTCTAGGTAACGGGGGTTAGGATAAATAAAAAGACCGGGACACACACACACACAAACACTAAATATTCACGCAAATAAAGAGAAAGCTACACTAGCTAGATAGACAGTTGGGAAGACAACGAGACAAGTTTAGTAAGTTCTCAAAATCGTGTGATTCTATTTAATTGAGCGAGCTTAGGGTAATCAACTAGTGGTTCACTCGGTATTCGTCGAAGGAGCTCGGACACTCACTACCACCCGCTATCCTGAATTGGAATCCCGAATGGTTATGATCGTTCCGATTTGGCTCTACTGGTCGAAAGCCGGACGCTGTGGGTTACGCACGAGATACTTAGTATCTACGGATGGATAGGGCTGTCACCACCTACCACCTACGACATATACGTGGGTCCGGGTGTAAACCGAGTTAGTCCTAGTCTCGCACACCATGTTCATGATTATTTCTAATCAATCTTCCTCAAGATTAAAAGAAGTTGATCTAGGTTCAATGCCTGGCTCTAACAAAGATATGAGTGAGAACCTAAACCGATTCCGCATTTAATACAAGCTACCGGTAAGGCAAATCTACACAACTCATTTATGTACATATACTCAGCTCAAGTAAAGTCAACACATAAGCAATGAATGAAGTGATCTCACTAATTGAAACAATTAGGAAAGGGTACAAGAGCTATTACCGAATTCCCGAAGACACTTCCAGAACTCCGAGCGTCAGCTCGACTTGACTCTAACTCCCAACTTCTACTAACTAAGAGCTACTCTACTAAGTGGAACGAAAGTGTGGAAAAATTATGTGTGTTGTGTTACAAGTGAGGTGTAGGGGTCCTTTTATAGTGTGCCGCAGCCAACCGGAGTGCTCCACGTGTAGGGACACATGTCAAGCAACCCTCCTCCAAAGGGGAATCTGAGGGGGATCAAGAGTGGGTCAGCCGGCCTAGGGTGGGTTGGCCGACCCACCTTCTTCACCTCCCGGCCGTGGATTTCGTCTAGGATGCTCCCTTGATGGTGTAGATTAACCCCTTAAGCCGGTGGATCAAATGGACTTGCGCAAGAAAGGAATCCAAGGGAATCCTATGTTCATTTGTGAAGGAACAGTGTCCATTCGATCAAACCGACGACAGTGGATGGTCTAGATGTCCTCATTTTGTGTTACTATGCCACTGGGGAGAAGACTGAGCTGGATTGGTGACGTGGCCATGTCGGCCGTCCTAGGTGGGTCGACCGGCCTGGCATTTTGCCCGGTCTAGCTCTGGTTTGTCCCATTTTGCACCTGTAGACCCAAAACTCACCAAAACTTGTGGAACTTTATTAGAAGAAATAAAATATTAGTATAAACCTTGATTTTCCCTCGAAAAGTCGGAATTCCGGAATGTGTTGACGTATAAAATTGGTGTTTATTTGACGTCAACAAGGAGCAACTTATCGGATGATGCACGAGATCCGGGAAGGTCTCTGCTCTAAGAAAGCTGATTACTCAGTCGGAAATCTAGGTGGTCCTTTCTAGTTCGTCTGTTTGTTTTCGAAACTCCAAATGTACAACTCCATAAGAGAACTAGACTTCAGCATAGAAAGAATCCGATAACAACAAGCACCCCTGCAGATCTTATGGAGAGATGACCTCAGTCAATTGCAACAGAAGGGGCCTGAACCAAGAGGACTTCTCTCATTCTTTGGTTGCATTTTTCACAATGTCTGAGTCGGAATATGGCTCAGAGCAGTTCAACCCATATACCGATTTGGACTGATATTCAGTCCCTTTATTTTTCCGATTTGATAACACTTTAAGGGGCGACGCCTTATTAGCATATAAAGAATTCATCTCTCCGGGCATCTTCTTTGCCATCCTCAGTACAAGAACTCATATCAGAAAACCTTCATATGAGTTATATCATCCTGCCACGGTCGCTCGGCAATTCAACCTCGGTCAAGATATTCCTGATTTATTTATATATCGCCACTTGAATGCCAGAGAGGATCTGAACTCCCAATCGGCATATGGAATTTTGTCAGCCGCACACATTGATTTTGAAATGCTGACATAATTCATAATGTGGTCTGCAACTTCTCCGAAATTCGATACTTGGTGCGAATCCATTGCCAAGAACATCTTTGCCACAGAAGGCGGAGCTACAGCCTTAATCGAACAGTTCACTGGCAAGAAGGAGATTTGTAAACCCAACTGGCCGAAGATTGCCAGTATAGCAGAACTTCCATCAGAATCGGAAAAAAGCAGCACAAATAATACCAATTCTGATAATTCTGATGATGAAGATAGCGACGATAAAGAGGAAAACACTTCTGAATCAGGCCCCTCCTCATCAGATTCAGATGACGAAAGAACGGAATCTCAAAATCATGCATCGTCTTCTGACAGCGAGGTTACTAACTTGCGTGCATTAACTAACCCATACCATTCTTTTCCGATAACTAACCTTATGTTATTTTCCTTTCCAGAGCGGAGATAAGCGCCCCAGGGCCAAGCTCGTTGGGGAAGAAGCCGGACGCCTACACTCAACGGCCAAGTCCGCATCGGCTTTCACGCAAGGATCCTCTCAACAACCTAAGAAGAGAGGTATAATCGGCTTATGGTATATAATTCCTAAAAACCCGATTTCTTAATCACTCTTGATCAACAGGGGAACCCGAAGGTGAAGCCAGCCAAAGGAAGAAATTGGCCACCAAAAAACCAAGATCCCAAAAGGTGCGTACTCCCGATAGCACGGAGTCTGTATGTGACACAGTAAGCACTTGATTTCCCTCATATTTTCATAACTTATCTTCGGTTTTTTATTATCGGACTTTTAACTTCAGGACACTTCTCGCATCCAGAAGAAGAAAGATGCCACACCTGCTCCTCCGCCGGCATCGCAGACACCACCAACTTTCAACCCCCAAGATGTAATCGGAAATCTCTCACCTTAACTTATGAAATTCATAAATTCCGATCCCTTGTAACTTTAAAAATTTCTTTTTCCAGTATATGTTTCTCCCTCGAAGCCCAGTTTGGGTAACAGTGGTATCCACGCAGGTGATCACTTACGATGGGGGAAAAACCGACGAACTAAACTTTGACCCATCCAGCATGGATTGGCTTGATGACGAGTTGGATTTTCTTTCCTCCCCGATCAAGACTCCATCCCCTCCAATAGCTGTCGTCGAGCCACCTACCGCAGAACTAGCTAGAGCGAATCGGTTTCTCCTGGATACCCTCGCCAAGCCGAAGCAGATGTGGGAGCTAGTGGGCAACGAATCGGCATTCCTAGCAAACCCTTTGGCTATACGGGATATTGCCGATTCCATCAAAGAGATTCTCCCGGAACAAGTGGTTTCAGCTATCCAAAAGCTGTTGCCTCTCGGGGATAAGAAAGCCGATTTCGAGGCTGCACTAGATCGGCTCCATCAGAGGGAAGCTCTCAAAAACGCCGAAGCAGACCTCAGGGCGCTCATTCAGGACGCCAATACCCAAAATGATAAACTCCTTCAGCTGAAGCAAGAGGCCGAATCGGCAAAGGCTGCTGCCTCCAGAGTAGTTTCAAGGGTCAAATCCTTGGAACAGGAATTGGAAAAAGCAAGACAAGCCGAGGCATCCGCTCGCTCAAGCTTCGAGGAGTCCAAATCGGCGGCCAAGGGGCAATATAGCATAGTGAAGGCTTGCGGCTTGGCTATGTTGGATGCCAAGAAGAAAATGCCGATTGTGCCTGGATCAACAGAAGAGGATACCGAAACTGTCAACTAGATCCGTGGCACAATTGCTGATGCCGCCACAGCCATCTTCAAGTTTTGTGATTAAATGGCCTGTGAGCCAAATTTTTAAAACATTGTTCCATGGATGAATCGGCAAATGTGCCAATGTACACTTTTGTTTAAGCGCCAAACACTCAAGGCCCTCGTGCCTTTGTAATAATTTTATTTCCTTTACGCACATTCCCTCGTTTTTATCAATGTTTTTGTCTATAGGTGATTCATTAGAATCGGCTTTTGCTCAACAGTAACGCGTTGAGTGAAATATCAATATCAATTCGACCAAGTGTTTATCGACTTTTTACATTATAGGCGATTTATCTGAAAATCGGCTTTTATAAACTTCTCTACTCAAGTTCCAACCCAAACACTCGGATAATATCTCTTCAAATACTTAGCATTAATAGCTTTACCGAAAACTTGCCCATCAAGCGTCTCCAAAATATATGTGTTTCTAGGAACAATCCGATTGATCTTAAATGGTCCTTCCCAAAATGGTGACCATTTCCCGTACTTAGGATCTCTAGAACCAATCGGTAAGAACATTTTCCATACAAGATTTCCCACTTCAAAAGTTTTCAGCACGACCTTGTTATAATGTCTAGCAACTCTTTGCTTGTCACGCTCAATATGTTCCAAAGCTTTCAACCGAACTGCCACCATATCATCAAGCTTATCTACCATCAGATTCTTATAATCATCGGCTTTTACATTGTTCTCTTCCTCAACCCTTTTGGATCCGATGATAACTTCAACTGGTAAAACAGCCTCCTGCCCATAAACTAATTCAAAAGGTGACCCTTTGGTAGCTCCATGTTTAGCAATCCGATACGCCCATAGCGCATCCGCCAATGTATTATGCCAACCTCGCGACCTTTCATCGATTTTCGTCTTAATCAACTTTATACCACTTTTATTCGAAGATTACACTTGGCCATTAGCTTGAGCATAATATGACAAAGAATTGATCGTAGTGATTCCAAAACTTCGAGCATAATCTTGGAACGCCTCTGACAAAAATACCGATCCCTGATCCATAGTAATCGTTTGAGGAATTCCAAATCGGTAAATTATGTGCTGCTTAACAAAATCGATTGCTTCAGTAGCAGTTACTTTCTTCAATGGTAGAGCTTCAATCCATTTAGTAAAATAATCTGTAGCCACCAAAATATACCGATGCCCCTTGGACGTGGAAGGAAATATTTCTCTGATCACATCAATTCCCCATCCTCTAAAGGGCCACGGCTTCACAATCAGATGTAAAATAGATGCAGGTGCATGCTGAATATTTCCAAATTTCTGACAGTCTTTACAGCCCTTATAATACTTAAAACAATCTTCCACCATTGTCGGCCAGAAATATCCTACACGCTTCAACATCCATCTCATTTTATATGTTGATTGATGGGTTCCACAAAGCCCTTCATGAATTTCTCCGATTGCAACTTTAGCTTCTTCTTCATTCAGGCATTTAAGCAACAGTCCATGAAAACTCCGATAGTATAGCTTGTCACTGATCAATACATATCTCTGAGATTTTCTTTTAAGCTTTCTATCGGTTTTTCCTTGAGGATCTTTAAGATAACCGATAATCTCTGCCTGCCAGCCTATCGGAACTGAATTTTCACTTGGAATAATTTTCAACTCCATGATCGGTAATTTATATCCTGATGCTTCTTGAGCTAATTCATTGGCCTCACAATTCTGTTCTCTGGGAACATGTTGAATTGTAAATATGCTGGAATACTTGGCCAAATCTGAAGCCCTTTCCAAATATCCCTGAAGCAACTCACTATGACACTCATATTTACCGATCATCTGGAAAACCACCAATTGTGAATCTCCATAAACTTCCACATCAATAGTGCCAGCTTGGATTAACCACTCCAATATTTGAATCAAAGCTTCACATTCCACTTGATTGTTAGTCAATCCAAAATCCACAGTAACACTGAATCGGTAAGAAACACCACCAGGGGATACTATAAAAATACCGACTCCACATCCCTTCTCACAAACCGATCCATCGAAGAACATTACCCATGGCAATAGAATCGACAAATTAATACCTTGATGATGCGTGATGAAATCGGCTAATACCTGCCCCTTGACGGCTTTTGGAGATCCATATGTTAAATCAAACTCGATGAGAGTATATGCCCACTTTCCTAGACAACCTTTGATAATTGAAGCATTAAGCATATATTTGACCACATCGGTTTGGCAAACCACTTTGCATTCAGCACCCAACAAATAATGCCTCAACTTACTTGATGGGGGACGGGGTCCCGATCTTCTGACAGGTAGGATAAACTCGATTGGTGGAGAACTCGACGTTGACGATCCGACTTCCAATCAGATTAGATCTAAGCCTGCAATCGCTACACCACTGTCTCCGTTCGTTATCAACCACGCTAAGACACGGTTGATCTTACCACGAAGGTTAAACAAGAATGCGGTAGATGCAATCTCAAATTACAGATTAGCGATTAAGTACACAAAGTTGGGGTTCAGCAAACCGATACACGGCGAAACTGCGACGGCAGAATAATCTAAGTAAAACCCAAGTCTAAACTAGCGATGGCTACAGAATTTATAGCGATGGCTAGGGTTTGGGGCGCAGCCCTAGGAGGTACATGGGCCATGGGCCCAAAGTGGAGCGTCACAGTGCTTGGCAGATTCTGGTCGTAATCTTGTTTCGATGATTTCCATTGATCGGTAAGGAATTTAGATCTGGAACTGGATCCGTTGGAAAGATCTCGTCGAGAGCTTGTCCGTGCATACCAAGAACATCCAAAACGGAGTTCATATGCATCAGGGGCATCCGTTTGAAGTTGACTGCGCGGAGATGGCCGAACCTGACTCGTGGACAAATTGTGCGCTTTCTTGGGCCGGCCTTGTAACGACGTGGCTTGTGGAACCAGAGGGCGTCGAAATAGTCAAGATGCGCCTTTCTTCAATACGTTTTGAGCTTGGGGAGGTGGCCATGGTGGAGGCCGAACTGCTGGCGGCGACAACGCAATATCAGCATGATGAGCTTGCCGGCTGTGCATGCGACCTGGCCTTGGTGAGGGTCGATGATGCCATATAGTTGATGATGACACCATAGTTGATGTAGATGATGTAGAAGATGCTGTGAAGTGTTGCCAACTTGTCGTAGATGAAGAATTCGAAGATGATGTAGTCGATCGAAGACTTGTCGACGTGCTTGCTAGCGAAGTAGTTAACGGAAATCTTGATGATCACCACATTGATGTAGTGTTGGTCATACCCATGATGGACATGGTCACATCATTAGTGCAAGCAAAATATAGACAAAGGCAATACCTCTCCACAACCGTGTATCGGGTTTCTGGATCCAGCAATTTCCTGCTTAGATAAAAGATTGCATGCTCTTTTCCATCCAACTCTTGGACCAGAACTGCTCCAATTGTCTTTTCCGATACCGATAAGTACAATTTAAACGGTAAATTCTCCATTGGAGCAACTAGAACAGGTGGATTAATCAAATATTCCTTGATGTTATCAAACGCTTTCTGCTGCTCTGGTCCCCAAATAAACTTATCGAAATTTTTTAACTTAAGTAATGGAGAAAATGGTATGATTCTTTCCGATAAATTTGAAATAAATCTCCTTAAGTAATTAATCTTACCAATCAACTCTTGTAGGCGAACCTTTGAATCTGGAGGTTTGGTATTTAGAATTGCCTTTACCCTATCGGGATGCACTTCAATACCTCTCTCGTGTACCATGAAACCTAAAAACTTGCCGGCCGATACTCCAAAAGCGCACTTCTTTGGATTCATCCTCATATCATATATCCGAAACCGATCCAACATGGTCACAATATCAGCCAAGTGTTGTTCTTCCTCTTGAGATTTAATCACCACATCATCAATGTAAATTTCAACCAATTTGCCGATTAAATCATGGCAAATCAAGTTTATCCCTCTCTGATAGATAGCCCCAGCACTGATCAGCCCAAAAGTCATAACAACCCACTCGAATAAGCCGATAGATCCAGGACACCTAAATGCGGTCTTATTTACATCTTTTTCAGCCATAAAAATTTGATTGTAACCAGCATTGCCATATAAGAAACTGATAATCCGATTGCCAGAAGCAACGTCAATTAATCGGTCGCAATCGACATCGGATATTCATCTTTGTACGTTGCTTTATTCAAATCTCGAAAATCAATGCATATCCGAATCTTATCAGAGTATTTTTTCCCTACCGGTACAATATTAGAAATCCAATCGGCATATTTGCATGGCCGAATAAACTTTGCATCTAACAACCTTTGAATTTCAGCCTTCACTTGATCATATATCTTCCAACTAATTCTCCTTGGTGCTTGTTTCACCGATCGAAATCCTGGCTTCATTTTAATTTTGTGTTCAACTATAGATCGGCTTAGACCAGGCATCTCATGATATTCCCAAGCGAAGCAGTCAACCCGATCCTTATGAATTTGTATAAGCCGATCTTTGTATTCCCGCGGCAACCGTTTACTGATGTAAGTGGGCCGTTCCTTTCCATCCGTTCCAATATCGACTTTTTCAAGTTCGTCAGCCGATAAAAAACCATGGCCCATCTTATACTCAATTTCCTCTAGAGCCGCGGTTCCCATAAGAAACCCTCGTGTCCTTGAGTTACCAATTGCGCTTCAAGTGTTGTTGGCTTGAAGCCCAATTTACTGACGCTGAGGAAATCACATTCCTCCAAAGGTTTTCCCGATAATGCTTCCAAATTGTCATGGATTTCCGAACAATCGGTTTCTACGGTTAGAGATTCTCCTCTGACCACTTCTATCTGCTCGCCAATCCACTGGATCAAGATCTGATGCAGAGTTGATGGAATGCAACAATTGGCGTGTATCCAATCTCTCCCTAACAGCACATTATAACTCCCTTTTCCTTCAATCATGAAAAAAGCTGTTGGAATTATCTTGCTCCCCACAGTGAGCTCTACCACTAAGACTCCCTTTCCTTCAGTCGGATTCCCATTGAAATCGCTTAATACCATATTGGTCTTAACCAGGTCCTCTGTAGACTTTCCAATTTTTCGACAGACAGAATACGGCATTTGATTCACAGTAGCTCCACTATCCACCATCATTCTGGAAATCAGCTTTCCATTCATATAACCCATGATAAATAATGGCTTCAAATGTAATCGGGAAGTCTTAGGTTTCTTAAAAATAGCGTCTTCAGCCCCCACTACCAGCTCTGCAGCAGCCTCTTCATAATCACACATGAATTCCCGGGGCAACATGCAAACCATGTTGGAAGCAATCGAGACTTCATCAGAATCTGCTTTAGTATCGATAATAACAGCCGATCTCAGCTTGGGTCTCCACTCTCGCGTGCCCTTAGCTGGTCTCATCGGCTTTACCTACTCGTGCAAAGCATCCCTTAACTTTTCAGCTTCTGCCTCCTTTGCCTCAGTGTTTCTCATCCGCTGCAAGCGCCGCTTCTGAGATTTCGTGATTCCACGTGGACACCACTGTGGCAACGGCACCTTAGGAGGTCGATGCACATCGGCATTTTTATTTATCGAGATATCCTCGGCTTTCTCACTAGGAAACACTAGCCGATCCTTTACCGATGTTCTCTTCACTGGCGTAACAAACGCGTGATTCATAGGGCAATTGTCAAGAGTAGGCAATGACATCCTTTCTTCCCACCAATATCAGAAAAAAGGACAATCCCAATGCTCCATCTCCCAATCTTGATTCCTTGAATTTCTTTGTACAGGCTTAGGAGTATTTGATCTGATGCTTTTACGGGGAGTATCCTTCGCCATCCGGTCATATTTTTCCAGCAGCTGATTAAAGGTTGGCTTTGGCCTTGGTTTAGCAATCGGATTATGATCTCGCCCGCGCCTTACCTCGCTGCACTCGCCAGTTCTTTCACCACCTCATCGGCTTGCTGCTCGGAATTTCCATTCAGGTTTTTCTTCTACCACAATCCTCTTGGAGCCAACGAGCACCTTAAACCGATTAGAACTCTCAGAGTCATCGGCTTTCCTTTTGGCATCTACCATTGCAACAAAATCGACTAGAAAAGGTTCCGTATCAATCTGCGAATTTTTACCTTGATATCGAAGTTGCCTGCTCTCAATCGCTTTTTGCACAACCTGCTTGAAAACATTGCATTCTTTGGTGGCGTGCGAGTAAGAATTATGCCACTTGCATTATTTCAGCTTCTCGAGTTCTTCAAGTGGAGGAATTACATGCCCCTGCTTAAGCCGAATTTGCTTCTCTTGCAATATATGGTCAAAAATTCGATCACACTTAGACGTATCAAAAGAATACTTGCCCTTCTCGGGACCTTTCGGCTTTATCCACCCAAGCTCGAATTCTTTCTTATTGTTCACCCATTCAGCAACATAAGCACCAACGTCTTCAGCATCGAAATCATGTGAGTCCTCGACCTCATCAGCATCAACAACATTGATAGCTTTGTCTTTACCCTTATGGTTGTTATTATTCCGATACTCCTTCTGGCCTGGGTAAGAATTATCTGAGAATCGGCTTTCGTACAGTGCGACCTTGTGAGCCGAATGAGAAATATCAGCAAATTCTTGATTGCCCACCTTCTTCTGATTAACGGGTAATAATCCCATGAAAGCCAATTCTGCTAATTCATTGTCAGGGAGTGAAAGGCTATAACATCGGTTTCTCACCTCCCTGAACCGACGTAAATAATCATTTACCAATTCTCCAAATTTCTGCTTAATCATCATAATATCGGTAATTGTAGCTTCATTCTCCCCAGAGTAAAAATATTCGTGAAACTTCTTCTCCAAATCTGGCCAGGATGTGATACTGTTTGGAGGGAGTGAAGTGAACCAGTTAAATGCCGATCCCGATAGTGACAGAGGGAACAATCGGCATTTAAGCGTATCCTTTGAAGCAGCCTCTCCACATAATACAAGAAACCTAGCAACGTGTTTGTGTGTAGAGGTGTTATCGTTTCCGCTAAACTTTGTGTTCGCGAAATCAGGAACTCGATATTTATGAGGAAATTCTGTTTTATTGAAAGCCGATGGATATGGCATGGTATAATGTGGAGCAATCGTGGGAGTGTTGAACCCACATTGTTTCATCATGTTGTACACCAGGTTCCTCGTCATCTCCTCTAGATTCTCATTCATCCCATAGTTAACCGGCTGATAGATCGGATCTAGTACCGGAACTATAGCCTAATTACTCGGTATCGCCTGAATCGGATTTGGGTTAATTGCCCCTAGCGCAGGATTGAAAACTTGATTCGGGTTAGCCGCCAACGGAGGATTTGGCTGAAGAGCCACAGCATGAGAAGGTCCCGCCGAGGTATTCCCAATCTGGGTATACGGTGGATATCGGTTTCCAAAATTCATCCCTTGCGGATTATTCCGATTCCCTGGAGGTGCCTGCCCAGTCATGATATTATGCAAAGCAGCACTAGTCCCCTCTTGCACAATCCGCGTTAGAACCGATGATTGATCCAGCATAGATCGGTATACCGAGCTAGTAATCTGATCCCTTATGACTTTAGAGAAATCACCAGTGAGCAATGGATCTCCAGTGAAAGTTTTTGTGATCTGGCCACTGCGAGTTTTCCGATTCCCAGTAAGCATTCTTTTCTTATTCTCGTCATGGATCTCAGCGAGCCTATCTTCAATTTCCTTTTTCTGATCAGGGCTCAATTCATCAAACGTCACGGCCTCAGCAGCGAGCTTCAGTGCCTCCAATGCCGCCTCGGCATCGGTGCGCGTCATTCTTCGATTTAGATTCTTCGGGTCCCACCGGGCGTGCCAAAAAGTGTGTTGACATGAAAAGTGAGGTTCTCGTGAACACACACGCCGAAGCGTCAAGTCTATGCTTGCGTCGCAACAATAAACCAAACGTGCCAGTCAATTTGACCTATAAATTGACAAGGAGTAAATTGTCAGTGACTTGGCCCTAATCGGCTTTTAAAGCAGCCAGATCAGGTTTTTGCGAATCGGCTTTGAATAATCCGATTTCAAATCTATCGGCTTAATGCCTGATAGAGCGATTAAACATAAATAGACATTCAAATATAAATCTTTTATCTCTTTTATTATTTTCTGAATAGAATTAGCTATAAATCTTCAGATTAGTTCATCAGATTAAATCAAGGAATAGATTGGTGGTCAAGCCAAGACAGTATTCAAATCTAAATCCAGATGTAAACCAATAAACCGATTTAAAGGTTTATAACAAATAGTGGTAAATACAATGTTGATCGGCAAATAATTACACATGCAAATTCCTAAAACAAATATGTGCAAGATCGATTTAACGAGGCAGTCGCATATATCGGATTCAAGGAAAAGCACATAAGATAATTGACAATCGACATTACAGGATAAACACATATTACAGATCGATTGGATCGAGACAGTGTAACATGCGAAAACACAGTAAAGATCGGTAAAACCCGAGACAGTTTAACATGCTTTGTGTACACAAGATCAAGATGATACTGCCATGCATACGGGTTACAAGAAGAGAATCGATTATCCCATCGAGATAGCTCGACCTTCGAGTTGAAGCCTTTCGATGAAGTCGATCGGATTCGAGAAAAGTAGTTGTGTTTTTGTATGTCGTATATAGCTTTCATGAGACCAAAGGCCCTATTTATACTATTACAAAATCAATACCGATACGACCTATTTTACCGCGTCATGGAAGATATCTTTTGATCAGAACGTAATTATTCCGAAGTCTTGTAACTATCGGTATTTCTCAATATGCCTCTTTCTTTTGTCAATGAAACCCATTTTCTGATTCAGCCCAGTAATTCCGATAATTAGCCAACTTTGGGTGCCAACACCTCCTCACTAAACTCCATGTTACCACCATGCCCGCGGATCGGAGGGGTTGAACGGGTGCGTCTCACCCTCCTACCCGGCGAAATGAAATTGACGGACTCGACCATGGGTGGCCTCATCCTCACCAAAGGTGGGGTGAGGACCTTCCCGTAGCCGGCCACCGTTTTTTCCACGCGCGAGAAAACGTGGCGGGGAGTCCGGTGGTGTCTCCGGCGTGTACTCCGGCGAACGAGGCTCGAGTTGCTCATACTTCATGAGCGCCTTGCCTTTTCCCATGTGCAGTGCGGCCCGATGCTCTACATTGGAATGACTGCGAGGTGGAGAGAGGACGAGCTTCTTTGCCACTCCAGCCTTGAGGCCGAGTTGGCCCGTCGTCCGTCGCTCCGGTGAAGGAGCGCGCGGCGCCTTCCCCTTGGTGATAACACGTATAGGGGAGAGAGGGTGCACCGCACTCCTTCCACCGATGTGGAGTGGAGAAATCGGTCGGCCACGTGATGTTGCTTGGGCGGGCTCAGGTTGTGGTGTCGCCTTCGGCTTCTCCTCTGGCGAGAAGTTCAGCTGTTGCGTGCGCACCGGCGAGTAGTTCAAGTTCCGGCCAAATGTCGGCTTGCCGGAAGTACTCTTCGAAAGCTTTGTAGCCGGTGGGTCGCTAGCTACAATCTCGTAGACGGACAGGATAGACTTAGGGGTGTTTGATTCAGCCATGGTTGTGGTGAAAAGTTGCAAGGTGAAAGCTAAAACCGTTCCCCGGCAACGGCGCCAGAAAGCTTGTTGTCGATTCTTATGCCAACTAGAGTTTTAATCCGCAAGCGCACGGATATCGCAGTAGCTTTCACCCTGGAGTATTCCTAAGGTATCGATTTCCCACGAGGAATGAGAAGTTTCTATTTTCTATGCTTATTTACCCGGATGAATATGAATATGGTTGACGGCGTGTTCTTCACCTAACCACGGTGAATCACACCCCTATCAGATTTCTATCTTGCTAGTCGATCAGCCCGAGTTCGATTCGATTCGAGCGTCGAGCACGGCAAGGAGCGACGCGCAGCGATTACCCAGGTTCGGACCCCCCTGTGGGTAATAGTCCTACTCCTGCTGAGCCTTAGCCCTTTTCGTGTTGTGGTTGTGTGGAAACGATTACAGAATGCTCTATCTTCCCCCTCTCTCTTCTCTCTCCTCCCCTTTTATACGAGCCTCGAACTGGCGGAGAGAGCCGAGGGGTAGGCGATCTGATATCGATAAGACGTGTGGGACGGGACAGGAGAGACGAAAATGTGCTGCTACTGTGCCGAATGGCGCCGCCCACGCGAGCTCCGCAAGTGGCCTCTGACTCGTGTGGACACGCCGGTGAAAGAACGAGCGGGACCCAGCTTGCTCCTCCTCCTGACGCGGGCGGCCATCCTGATGACGGCAAACTTCTCTCTCTGCCGGTCAATTCCGCAGCGCCACAGTGACAGTTGATCAGACCTGCAGAGGTCACTGTGACGGTAATCATCTCTTCATCGGTCCATCCGCGTGTAATGTCGCATTGAATGCGCCTGTCCTTCGTAGCAGAGGAGAGCCTTCGCTCAGAAGACTCCCTTCGGGACGCTTTTTGCAGCACGGGCCCCACCTGACAGTGAGGGGCCCTTCCGCGCTCGCCCACATGCTTAGGCCCGACGCCCCGACATGCGGGCCCTCGCTCGCTGCTGCCGAGGAGCTCAGCAGACACGCTAGGGCCTGATCGCCCGCCTGACGTGTGGGGCCTTCACCTTCTTTCGGACTCTTCGCACCTCGGTATTTATTGTACCAACAGTAGCCCCCGGGTCCACCGTGATACGCGAGACGTCGCGCCGGTACTCTGCCGTTTTTCGCGCGATGGGAGACGAATCGTGGGGGGCCCACCTCCTGCGGCGGCCGCACGCCTGATTCTCCACCTGTGCACGATCTTCCTTGGGGAACCGTACCGCTTTTCGTGGGAAGCCGAGGCGCGCGAGGCATAACGGCCCCGCGCGCGCAAGTGGGGACAGAATCCAAACCGTATCTCTCGCTTCCTTTGCCTATAAATGCTTCATTCCTTGGAGCCGCGACGAATCCTTCCGGCGCCAAAGAGCCTTGAACCACCACCTGTCATCTTTGCCGCCGCCGCAGAGCTCCTTCGCCCTTAGCTTTTTTGCCACCGTACTTCCACCACCCTCCAATGGCTCCTAAACGCAGCAGGGGCCGCCGTGGGGACGCCATTCCGGGCGCGCCGCCGTCTGACGCCGCCTTGCCCGCCTCCGTCACCGATGAGGAGACAGTTGCGCGGCTCCAGCGACTTGTGCCGCCTTCCGCCGCCCACTTCCGCGCCGGCACCATGGAGCCAATCCCCCACGACGGGGAGATCATCACCTTCACCTAGGCGGTGCTGGCGGGGCTTGTCCCGCCGTACTCCGAGTTCTTCTTGGGGGTGCTTGCCTTCTACGAGATCCAGGCGGCGCACCTTCCCCCCAACTCCATCGTGATGCTGGCCATCTTCGCTCACCTCTGCGAGATGTTCGTGGGGGCAATGCCGAGCCTGCCACGGTGCCGGCTTCACCACGCACACGAAGCTCAAGGCCGAGCGGGCCGTGGGAGTCTGCTACTTCGCGCCGCGACTCCACCGCCTTCATTTAGGTCGCGTTGAAGTCCAACTAGAAGGACTGGGCGCGACAGTGGTTGTACGTGTAGGACTCCAGCGGTTGTGACGATCTTGTCTTCCCTGAGGGCCCTGCGGAATCCCTCGCCAGCTGGGGGTCTCAGCCCGACGACTCGGCGGAGGCAGAGGCGATGCTGGCGCGCCTTGCTGAGCTCCGCCACCACGTGCTCACCGGAACCCATGTGGCGGGGGACTTTTTGTGGCGTCGCCTCTGCCCGCTTTGCATGAGGACGCGCCCCGCCTGGCAGTACTATGGCGATGACGACGGGACCCGCATTGCCCCTGGAGGTGAGTACTTTCGCACTCTTTTGGGTCTTCTGATTCTCGCGGAGTATTTCCTTCTTTTCTGCTTCTCGATTCTTTGCTAATTCGCAGCTCTTCTCTCTTTTTGCCCAGCCACGGAGAATGTGTCAGAGGAGGTGCTCCGACAGTGGCTGGCGGGACTCCTGCCCGCGCCAGCCGGCGACATCCTTCTACCCGTGAGCATCCGCCCCCTCTGCGACTGGGACCCACGGGAGCGCAACCCGTACTTGCGTGCGCTGCTCCCCATGGAAGTCTCTGGTCCTGCGGTCCAGGTGGTCCAGCGACCCCTGCAGATCCGCGACCAACCTCCGACGACCGCCGAAGCCTCTACCGCCGCCGCTCCTTCCGTGGCCATCGCGCCTACCGTGCCAGCCGACTCCGACCGCTCTATCGAGAAGCTTAACCTCCGCGGACGAGCCGGGGGAGGCTCGGATCTTCACCGGAGGAGCTCCCAGAGTCGAGGCTTCAGCCTTCTGGGCGCCAATCGCCCCCGCCAAAGCGAGAGCGTCCTTATCGCAGCGGAGCGCCTCCGGGCGGTCCACCTTCACGATGATGGGGCCGACAGGCCTCGGGATCTTGACCACCATGTAAGCATAGTGGCAAGCCGCCATGAACTTGGTCAGCGTCGGCCGACCCAGTATGGCGTTGTATGGGAGGTCGAAGTTAGCTACCTCGAATTCGAGCATCTCCGTACGAAAGTTGTCGATGCCTCCGAAGGTCACCGGGAGACTGACACGCCCGAGAGGGACGGACTCAGCCCCCGGCGTGACTCCAAAGAAGGGAAGCGCCGGCTGGAGCTCCTGCTCCTGGATCTGAAGTGCTTTGGCAACTCGGGCGGACAGGAGGTTGATTGAACTTCCTCCGCCGACCAGCACCCGCCAGAGTTTGACATTCCGGACTTTAGGCGCAACCACGATCGGGAGATGTCCCGGGCGGCGGTCAAGGCGGGTGATCACCGATGAATGTGATCGATCGCCCGACCACACCAAATGCCCAGCGCACCCCACACTGTGCACGGCGGCACACACCTCCCTCATCACACGCTTGAAGCTGGAGTGAGACGGATAGGTGGCCGATCCGCCGTGGATGAAGGCGACTTCGCGCTCTGCCTGCTGAAAACCAAGCGAAGCCGGCTCCTTCCCCTTGCCGCTGCCGGATGCTTGCTGCTGCTCGTGGACTC
This sequence comes from Raddia guianensis, assembly GCA_036346415.1. Lineage (NCBI taxonomy): Eukaryota > Viridiplantae > Streptophyta > Magnoliopsida > Poales > Poaceae > Raddia > Raddia guianensis. The sequence continues at coordinate 38,319,972 of CM070538.1, forward strand.
GCTTGTCCACTATCTGGCTTACGACCTGGCAATCAGCCAAGTCGTGGGTGTTGCTGTGATGGATCAGACAATAGGTCCTTCCATCCAACTCGTCGGGGCGACCTCCTCGCCCTTCGCCGCGGCCGCGGTGACCATCGCGACCGCCTCCGCGGGGACCGTCCTTGCCGCCGCCGCGACATCCTTTTTTTTCCGCCGCCACTCATTGCGCTGCCGGGCCGTCGCTGTCGTTAATCGTCGTCGCCCGGGCGGCCAGACCTGCCGGCCTCGGCCGCTTTGCGCTTTTTTGTCCTTCCCGCGGGACTTTTGAGGTTCGGCCGCCCCGCCTCGGGCTGCCCCGCCTTCCGGCTGGACGGAAGCGGGCCTCCGCCTGCAGGGCGCACTTATGGGCCAGAGTGAGGAGCTCTTCTGTCGTCTTGATCTTGCGGGTGGCCATCTTCTCTTTGACCTTGGGGTGTCGGGCGCCCCTCCTGAAGGCCGTGACAACGGCGTAGATGGAGATGTCAGGAATGGTGTTGCGGACCTGACTGAAGCGCCGGATGTAGTCGCGCAGCGACTCTCCTTTCTCCTGCTCCACATTGTGGAGATCGTCTTCGACTCCGGGCTACTCGAAAATGCCTTGGAAGTTGGTGATGAAGAGCTCGGAGAGCTCCGGGGGTAGGTTCATGAGCCACGAGCGGGCTCCGTCGGTGAGGACTGCGGGGAAGTACTTTGCTAGAACTTTTCCCGACCCTCCAATTGGCTGCATCACCATGGTGTAGATCTGCAAAACTCGTCGGGGTTGGTAGAGTCATCGTACTTCTCGTTGGAGGCGGGCCGGAACTTCTCCGGCCACTATACGCAGCGCAGCTCCATTGAAAAGGCGCGGCAACCGACGTCTGGAGCCTCCTGCTCCTGCATGCGCCCTTCGCCCCGCCGCGCCCGCCGCCCGGGCGGCGCCGAAGAGGCGCCTCCTTCTCCGGCGGAGGCGACACCTCGGGAGCTCTCCTCCTGGTCCCCAGGAGCGGCAGCGATAGCGCGGTCGCGCTCTCGATCGTGCCGCCGGCGGAGCTTGTCGCGGTCTTCTCCATATCGTAGATGGCGGTCTCTCAAGTGGGTCCGGAGGTCCGCCCACTGCACGCCGCCAGCCGAACCCCGTAGGAGTTGCACTGCTCTGTCGTTTTGGCCCGCTCCCTCCGCCAGAGATCCGCGGGAGGGTGCGGAGAAACAAAAGAGCGGAAGAAGCGGAAATGCCGTTCCTCGCACCCCCTGAATTTGCACTACCGCCGCCAGCGATCGACGAAGGGCCAACCGCCAGCCTACGGCGCCACGAGAATCTGAGTCACCGCACCGCGGGTTGTCCAAAGAGGGCCTTCGCCGAATGGAGGTTTTGTGCCGGAGTGCACTCCTCCAAGGCCAGCGCCGCCTAGCCGATCGATGGTCGCTTCCGCCAGGCGCCAACCCTTGGCGGTATTCGCCGCCGGCTGATCTATCACCATTGCCGCGGCCCTGGCGGCTACTTCCTGGTCCATCGCGGACTGCTGGTCCGCCATCGCCGTCGGAAGAGAGGTCGAAGAACTTGAACTGATGCTAGCGCCCCCCTACCTGGCGCGCCACTGACGGCGTGTTCTTCACTTAACCACGGTGAATCACACCCCTATCAGATTTCTATCTTGCTAGCCGATCAGCCCGAGTTCGATTCGATTCGAGCGTCGAGCACGGCAAGGAGCGACGCGCAGCGATTACCCAGGTTCGGACCCCCCTGCGGGTAATAGTCCTACTCCTGCCGAGCCTTAGCTCTTTTCGTGTTGTGGTTGTGTGGAAATGATTACAGAATGCTCTATCTTCCCCCTCTCTCTTGCTCTTCTCTCTCCTCCCCTTTTATACGAGCCTCGAACTGGCGGAGAGAGCCGAGGAGGTAGGCAGTACAGTACACTGATAAGACGTGTGGGACGAGACAGGAGAGACGAAAACGTGCTGCTACTGTGCCGAATGGCGCCGCCCACGCGAGCTCCGCAAATGGCCTCTGACTCGTGTGGACACGCCGGTGAAAGAACGAGCGGGACCCAGCTTGCTCCTCCTCCTGACGCGGACAGCCATCCTGATGACGGTAAACTTCTCTCTCTGCTGGTCAATTCCGCAGCGCCACAGTGACAGTTGATCAGACCTGCAGAGGTCACCGTGGCGGTAATCATCTCTTCATCGGTCCATCCGCGCGTAATGTCGCATTGAATGCGCCTGTCCTTAGTAGCAGAGGAGAGCCTTCGCCCAGAAGACTCCCCTCGGGACGCTTTCTGCAGCCCAGGGCCCACCTGACAGTGAGGGGCCCTTCCACGCTTGCCCTGCGCGCGCTGAGGTGCTCGCCCATAGGCTAGGGCCTGATCGCCCCCTAACGTGCGGGGCCCTCGCTTGGCGCGCTAAGGAGCTCGCCCACACGCTAGGGCCTGATCGCCCGTCTGACGTGTGGGGCCTTCACCTGGCGCGCTGAGGAGCTCGCCCACACGCTAGGGCCTGATCGCCTGCCTGACGTGTGGGGCCTTCACCTTCTTTCGGACTCTTCGCACCCCGGTATTTATTGTACCGACAATGGTGATTTGGAATCAACAATGGAATAAATGTATTTTGGATCAAGAGACTCCTCGGACACCAGTCAGAAAGGTTCAAGTTCTATTCTTATTTAATTCGCGACTCTGAATCGGAGCTCGGACACTCACTACCACCCGCTATCCTAAATTGGAATCCCGAATGATTATGATCGTTCCGATTGGGATCAACTGGTCTGCAACTAACGGGGCGGATTTCACAAAGTCTAAGCCGGATAATAGGGCTGCCACCACCTATTACCTACCACACTTCCGTTGAAGCAGGTGCCTACCGGCTACTAACTAGTCCAAACACCACGTTTGTACCTAGTAGTAATACGTACCAAGGACGTCACTTCCATAAGCACCCCTACTACCTCTCATACTAATCTCTAGGTGGACAATTAAGCACAAAGATCTTAGCACTCAAGAATAGTACGGGCCTAATACCAACAGAGACAAAATAGATAGACTGAACTTGATAATTAAATAAGGCGAGACTGAGTGTTACCAAAAGAAGACGGAAGTAGAACCCGCATCCGAGTTCACCTCCGGAGCTCTAGTGAGGGATACCGACACTCCGGCTCCTCCCCTACACTAAGTCTCCTCTCTCTCCTACCCTACTTAAGAGTAGCACGACTCTACTTCACTCTTGCTGCCTCTCACTTGTGTTGCACTCTGTTGTTCATCTTCAAATGAAGGACAGGACCTCCTTTTATAGGCCACCGTGACCAATAAGGAGTTGCCACGACTTGGTTCATGTGTAACCAGCTCCTTGCCGAAGGGGGAATCCAAAGGGATCAAGAGGTGGATCGACCGGCCTAGGGTGGGTCGGCCGACCTGCCTTTGTCGATCCCGGCCCTCCAATTTGGCTAGTATGCTCCTTGTGCGGTGTAGATCTTCTCCCTAGGTCGGTTTGGCAGTTGGAGACCGGTAGCATCGGGTTCCTTTAGAATCCTATGCTTAACTTGAGAAGCACTCCTCTTTCTGGATCAAACCGACTGAACTCAACAGCTTGGATGTGCTCTAGGACCCTTTGTAGAAGCCCTGGTGGGACCCTGGCCTGATTGAACGAGGGAGCTGGGTCGGCCGGCCTAGGGTGGGTCGGCCGACCCACTCTTTTGCCCGGCTCGGGCCCAATTTCGCTCAGTGGGTCCATGCATGCAAAATCTTACCAAAACTCGTGGAACTCTATAAATTTGCACAATTTTAGTTCTGGTTCCATTCACTTTACAAAATGTTGACGGTCGAAATTATGTTAATTGTTATTGAAATTGACCGTCAACACAGGGCAAGTGGAGCATGTCAACGCCGAAGTACTCAAGGGGCTCAAGACAAGTGCATTTGATCGGCTGCAAAAACGCTGGATGCGATGGGCTGAAGAAGTTCCCACGGTGTTATGGGCGCTGCGTGCCACTCCGAGCCGAGCCAACGGAGAAACTCCTTTCTTCCTGGTATATGGAACGGAAGCAGTGCTTCCATCAGGGCTTTCCTTCGGATCGCCGTGGGTGGCGGCGTTCAACGAAGATAATCAAGAAGAGCGCCAGCTGCATGATATCAACTTCCAGGAGGAAGTCCGTGACCGAGCAGCGTTACAGGCGGCAAGCTACTAGCAAACCTAGTGGCACCTAAAATTGGCAGGAAAATCGGATATTGTAAAGCAGATAATTGCATCGGGATTTTGGGCCGTATCCGAAAATGGGCTTCATTTTCAGAAGAAAGAGGTGTATACGAAATAATGCTGATAAGGTCAAGACTTTGGAAGAATTACGAAGATTCGATCTGAAGACGTCTTCAACGGCTTAGTTGCGAGAAATTAGGTCATGTCGGTATCGGTTTTGTAACAGAATAAATGGGGTCCTAAGTCTCGTAAAAAAGATATACACGACATACACAAAACACAAATACGCTTCTCGAATCCAATCGACTTCGTCGAAAGGCTTCAACTCGCAGGTAGAGCTATCTCGATGGAATTATCGATTCTCTTCTTGTAACCCGTATGCATGGCTGTATCGTTTTGATCTCATGTATACAAAGCATGTCAGACTATCTTGGGTTTTACCGATCTCTAGCATGTTCTAGCATATTACATTGCCTCGTTCAATCGATCTGTAATGTGTATTTATCCTGCAATGCCGATTGTCAATTATCTTATGTGCGTTTCTTAAATCCGATGTATGCAACTGTCTCGTTTAATCAATCTTGCGCATACTTGTTTTGGGATTTCGCATGTTTAGCTATTTGCCGATTAGCATTGTATTTATCTGTGTTAGTTCTAAATCTCAAATCAGTTTATAAGTTTATATCCAGATTTAGATATGAATACTGTCTTGGCCTGACCAACCTATTCAACCTATATCTTGGTTTAATCTAATAAATTGATCTAAAGATTTATGGCTAATTCTATATATAAAATAACAAAAAGAGATGAAAGGAATTTATGATTAAAAGTTTATCCATATTTATCGCTCTATCAGGCATTAAGCCGATAGGATAACAATCGAATTCCTTAAAGCCGACTGACAAAACCTGATCTGGCTGTTTATTAAAGCCGATTGGGGCCATATCGCTGACAATTTATTCCTTCGCAATTTACAGGTCAAATTGACTGGCATGTTTGGTTTCAAGTAGCGACGCATGCACAGACTTGACGCTTCTGCACGTGTGTTCATGAAAATCCAACTTTTTGTGTCAACAAAACCCTGCGGTGGTATCATGCCGCAAGGGTGCGTGAGAGGGCGCTGGCAGCGGGCGACCTCGTCATGCGCAAAATCCTGTCGCAAGCTGGCCGCAGCAAGCTGTCTTCCCAGTGGGAGGGCCCCTTTAAGGTGGTCTCAGTCTCTCGTCTACGATCTGTCAGGCTCGCTATGGAGGATGGCCGAGAGCTAACCAACACGTGGAATATCGAGCAGCTACGAATATTCTACCCTTTGGGGCAGTAAGTAAGAGCAGCGTTTTTCTTGCTTGGTCGGCTAGCAAAGAGTTTCCTCTTCCCTAGTCGGCCAGGGGGCTGGGGGCTGCCTGTACCTCCTCTGTAGCTTCCCTCTTTTGCAGTGCAAGTATTTCTCTTTCCAGTTTCAGAGCTATTTCTAGTTCCCCTGTTTTTGTGCTCTCCGGGCAGTTCGGTCCCAAGTACTTTGGTTGTTTGGCCCTGTCGGCGTCTGGGAATCGGGCTCCTGAAGAGCGGCGAGACCACGGACCGGCAGACGAATTTGTAGTTGGTATGAGGCCCAACGACCACCCTTCTCAGCAGCTCGGGGCGGCGGCCAAGCCTGCGGGGACTAAAGCAGTGCTGTCTTCCCGGACAAGGGCCAGCTGCGACTTGATGATCCCAGTACAGATCCTTCGTACAGAGAGGAGAAGAGAGAAGACAATACAAACCGTGAAGACACAGGTGGTTTACCCTGGTTCGAGCCCCCCACTGCCTGGTAATAGCTCTACTAGACCGGGTTTGGAGGCACCGATCCCGAGCTTACAGTGGTGGCGACTAAGGACTAGAACTACTTGCTAAGGAAGCTTCGGATGCGGGTGTTGCTTGGGCTTGAGTCGGATGGAAATGGATCGGGGGGTCCCTTCGAATGCCTAGGAATCCTCCTTTTATAGGCACGGCGGGTCGCCCAAAGCTAATGCGGCGGGCCCCGCGCCGGTCTTTGCTTTAGTGGCAGAGCTCTTGTCTCGTTCCGGGGCTCTGTCTTGTTCGGAGCCTGCAGGGAGAAGCTGGTCAGGTTAGTACTGGGCACGTGTTTGTCTCGAAGTGCCTATTCGGGGAAGAAGCCTCTTTAGGGAGAAAGCACTTTCCCTTTATCCTCGATATAGCCTTGACTGGACCGAGCCAGCCCCGCGCCACCCGTTGGGGGCGTCGCGTAGCGTAACAACCATTCACTGCCTGCCAAAGAGGGCAAACGACAAGGAAGGCTTCCCGCGTGCTCTTCCCCTGGCTGCGGGTCCCTGGGGAGACACAGTTCGTTCCGGTCAAGGCCGGAGAAAGTACGGTGGGCCATGACAGTTGTCGCCACCTGCCCACGGGTGAGCGGATCACCCACAGGACCTTCTCCGGTGCTAAGGGATAGCCCGGGAGGGACACGGCACCGCACGGTTTGACCTAGTCAAGCCCGGGGCAGCCGCAAGTGAGTTAGGCGGCTCCTTTAGTACGGCCAGGAATAGCCTTCTTGGTCCTCTGTTCGTGTGGTGGGCTGGTACGGAATCGGCCCAAGGCCGGCGTCAAGATGGGCCGTTTACCAATCACCAACAGCCAGCCCCTGAGCCTCGAGCGGATCGCGTAGTGAGCCGGTATGAGGTTTAGAGAAGATCCCCACCACGCGCCGCGCGGGGAGATTTGGCTCAGGAACCAAAGCCTGAGCATTGAACCTGATTTGATGTAAAGGTGGGGCAGTTACGCCTTCTTGGGCACGATTCCCACGATCTCCGCTTCGACCGTTGTTTTCTTTAAAGGGCAGCGCTGCGCAGGGGGAACTCGTACTGTGACATCATCCCCTTTGCCTCTGTCTTCATTTTCTCCCCTCGCTCCTTGCCTTCCTGCTTCTTGTTCCCCGCGCGCCATGGTTGTCATTGGAGAGAGCGCGCTGACGAAGGAAAGAATGGTGGAGCTGGAGAGGGACGGCTTTGTCAGGCCGGGCTCGTGGAGACTTCCTGTCGCGGACCCGGAGCCAAGGCCCAATCCCGACGAGCTGGTCTGCTTCGAGGGTTCGGCCATCTGCGGATTTCGCATGCCGGAGTCGCAGTTCATCACTGACTTCTTCGCCTTCACGGAGCTGAGGCTGGAGAACCTGTCTCCGCAATCCTACGTACATCTGTCGATCTTCGCGTTCCTGTGAGAGGCGCACTGCGGGGTGCGGCCGACGGTGAGCCTTCTTCAGCACTTTTTTCGAGTTGAAGCCCGTCGGCCATCGAGTGGGCAACGGCGGGGTTTTCTACCTGACCGCACGCCGAGCCCGGGGGAGCCAATCGTACCCTGAGTACGAAGTGAGGACGAAGGTCGACGGTTGGGCCCGGCGGTGGTTCTACCTGAACCGCGGGGGCTCGACCCTGGAATACTCCGCGGTCGCGCCGGATACTCCAATCTTCCAGCGGAGCGAGCCTCAGCCGGAGGATCAAGCCACGGAGGGTGAGATCAAGGGGCTCGTCAAGGATGGATTGACGGGCTATGAGGTCGTCGTCGGCTTCATCCGGCACCGAATCAGTTCATTGGGGCGCCGCGAGCGGAGCGTTAGTGACAAGGACGGTTGGGAGGACCCAGACCGGGACTTCAACGAAGGTACGCGCGAGCCGCACCCTTATGCTTGACTTCAGGTCGGGGCGTGTCGTGACTGCTAACGATGCTATGCAGGACTCCCGGCCCGCGAGGTCGCGCGGATCGCGGGGATGCTGCTACCCCTGGACAAGACTGCTCGCCGCATACAGTTTGTGAAGGACAAACTGTCTGGGGTAAGCACCCGAAAGGTGTTCGATTGAATTCTCAGCCGTGCGCGCCCTCGAGGTAGATGGTTGAGAAGACCACTCAGGCCACGGGCCCGACCAGGGTTTCACCGCGAAACGCCGCGGCATCCGGCGGGCGCCGGTCCGCCGCCGACGCCGGGCAAGGGGAAAACAATACCGAGTGACCGTGGCGGGCTCAAGACGGACAGTGCGTAGACGCGACGCAGAAAACGCTACGCGCCGCAGACAGTGAGCTCCCACTCTCCGACGCGGGTTGGGTGCTAAGCACCAGCGGCCCTTAAGCTCCGTGTTGCGTGTGTTCAGGGCGCGGCGCCTACGAAGAAAAGGAGAACGTACCAGCCCGTTCCAGATAGTGACGAGGAGGAGGTTGTGCTGGTATCGGGTCCGCCACCAGCAACGGCGCCGCGGCGAGGGCCCACAGGGAAGATTCCCGCGGGCCGAAAGATAGCGGCTTTGCCCACTACGAGCCGTGTCGGCGGGCTGGAGACAGAGCTCTTTCTTGGTCCTACGCCAGGGGTGTATGAGGACACCGAGCTTGAGCCAGTGTGTAAGTTTCACGTGCCGAGCGCTGCTATTCTGTTTTTCGTGTCTGATGGCCGCACTCTTTGTTGCAGTGCTTAACGCCAAAGTGGTGGATTCCGTGCTGCCTCCCTCTACTGAGGCCATAGCGGCTGAGGACGAATTGGTCGAACCTACGGGAGGGGCGTCCTTATCGCAGCAATTGGAGGCCGCCGGGCTGGCGAAGGACGAAACGGCCGAGCCCAGAGGAGATGCGCTCCAGGTGGCGCAGCTAGAGGCCGCCGGGTTGGAGAAGTTAAAGGGCAAGAACCAGCCGGTCCGCGGAGGATCAAGGTACTGCCTACCGGTGGCGGTACTGGACGCTTCCGAGGGGGTTGCGGAAACGGTGCAGGTCGTCGTGGGCGATTATCCTGTGTGGATCACACCCTTGCGCGTTGAAGGGTGCACGGCGCACGGATGGTGGCCAATCGACCGCAGGGGGATTGCTGACCACTTCAAGACCCCGGTCGGGAAAGCGCTTCCAACGCCCGATCGGCGGATGCTGCTGGTCAACTGGATCTGGCCAGTTCGCGTGTTCACGCCGGACGGGTGGACATGTGTGGTGATGCCCAGCGTGGCTCCGCTAGCGTCTGCGGGCTGGATCTCAGCTACTCCAGAATGGGTGGAGGTACAGGATGCTGCCAGGTCGCAAGAGGCTGGTCGAACGGGCCTGCCACGTCCAAAGTTTCACCCGATCCCTGGGCTGGACGACCCACACGAGCTTGTGGCGGCTAAGTGGACGGTGGAGGAGCTGAAGGACGCATTGATAAGAGCCCGGGCTCAGCTCGGCGAGGCCGTACGGGCCGCGGAGCGAGCCACCGCGGCGAAGGCCGAGTTGGCGGCTAAACTGGAGCACGTTGAGAGGCGGGCGGCCGCAGCAGGGGCAGCGGCCTCACTTTCGGTTGCGCCGCTAGCGCCGCCACGCCCCGCACCGCTGGAAGAGGGTAGCGAGGAATCGGTTAGCTGCCCGCCCCTGGCGCTACTGGAGGCCTCTGACCACGGGCTTGGCAGAAATATGCGCAGGGCTGTTGGAGCAAGGGCGGAGAGCATGCTCGCTCAAACCAAGAAGGTGGCGTCCTAGACCCCACGTGTTACGCTTAAGTACCGAGTTTTTCGCGCTTTTGATGTGGCTTCCCTTGTCTCAGCTTTACGCACTCATCGCCGGTTCGTCCTCGCTGATGGAAGCGATGGGCGGACAGTCAGACGATGACGCGGCGAAGATCGAGCGTCTCTCAGCCGGGCTAACGCAAGCCCGGGCCCAGGCAAAACGTGCGGATGGGCTAACCGCCTTGGTCGAGGCTCGTGCCATGACGCGTGTCACCGAGCTGGAGGCCGCGCTGAGGTCATCGCAGGAGAAGGAGCAGGAGGCCATGACGAGGCTCGCCCGAGCTCGGGAGGTGGAGCAAGCTGCAAAGAGCCAAGTCCAGGCAGCCCGCGAAGAAGAAGGCAGGGCTCGGGTTCTTTTTGATGAGGAGTACAAACGCAGAGAGGCGGCCGTCAAAGAGCTGGCGGCCACAAAATCTGAGCATAACTCCGTTGTTCGCAGGCTCGAGGAAGCTCGTAGCAAGCTCATTGCGGAGAGTGCTGTTCTTGCTGGCCGGGCGGCGAAGTCTGTGGCGTAGTCGAAGCCCTCAAGAAATGTATGAGGAGCTTGCTGAAGCCTGGGTCAAGCTGCGCCAGGAGCAAAATGATATGGCCGCGCGAGCCATAGAGTTACTTCAGGCGCAGACGCGAATCCGGGATTTAGAAATCGAGCTAGAGAGACTCAAGCTGCAGCATGGACCGTAGATTGACCTGGTCCAACCGTTCCCCGGCTCTGCGCCACATACTTCTGTATATTTTCTTTCGAACGCCCGTTTAATCGGATAAACATTGCGTAATGTGTGGTGGCCGAAGAGCTTAGCCATTTTTCATCTTAGTTTATTGTGTCAAATCGCGCGCACTGTGGGCTCTGCGGTGTGGCACAGTGTTCCGCTGACAGCAGGGGTACGTACGCCAGGCACGGATATGGAGGCGAAACCGCCCGCGCCGGTTCATGCACCCGGTCTGAGCCACGCGTCAAGCCGCGAAAGCGTCGCTGGGCTTTGCTTGCGTTGGTGGGCCAGGACCTACGGGGTAGGCCTTGACTCGCGATGACTTCTCTCGCGCCGCTGACAGTGGGACAGGGCACGTGTCCTGCAACGATTGGCGTGGTTGGTATTCCACGAGACGGCGCGTGCGCTTGCGTCTCTTCAGCTCGGGTAGTGGGTTTTAATTACTCGCCCCTTCGCGCGCAGCGACGCTTCGGGTAGCCCGCAGCGCGATGGGACGTTGCACAGTTGCCGGCCTATAAAACGGGGTGCGGCACGTCGTGCTGCAACACCTCCCACTTAGCTCCTCTTAAAAACTTGAAGTTTTCAGCCAGCCAGAGAGAAGAGAGGAAGAAAAAGCGAGAGAGAGGCAACAAAAAGGGGGGTAAAATGTCTTCATCGAGCTGGTCGTCTGACGCGAGCTCGGATTACCTCCACGCCTGGTTGGTGGCAGCGACGGAGGATCTACCGCCGGTGCCTGTCCTGCCGCCGTTCCAGCCCGGAGAGGCGGAGGCGGTCTGGCCGGGCCCCGTCGTCGCGGCGCAAGCGGTCGAGCTGGCAGCGTACGCCCAGCTCCAGGCTGACGCGGAGACGGCGGCGGCGGTAGCGGATGCCGAAGCGGCAGAGGAAGAAGAGGCGAACGCGGTGGTGGCGCAGATTGCCACTGACGCCAAGATACGCCGCCCGACCGGGCGGCGGAGGATTTAGGCGCTTCCGCCGCACATTACGGCGGAGCAGGAGGTCGAGGCGGCCGCGGAGGCCATCGCGGCAGAGCCTCCGCCGCTGCTCATGGACTCCATCAACAGCCAACGGCGGCGGACGCGCCACCCGAGCGCGCCGGGTCCGCCGCCGCCATCGCTGCGCTCGCCGTCGGCGGCGGAGTTCGCGCGGTCCGCCGCTCATCGCCAGCCTTGTTGGTAGGCGTGGCGAGGTTGTAGGATTTGGGCGCCATTGTAGGTGTAGTAGCGCGGCGCCCTCTTTTGCGGTAGTCTAGAATGACCAGGCCTTCTTTTTCTTGTAGAATCCTTTGTTCTTGTAAGATCCTCCATGTGAAATGCAGTTTCTTTTAAGTAATTTGCCCTGGTCAATCTTGTTCGTTCTTCTTTCCTATGCGATTTTGCGAATCTGAAATGCAAAAACAGAGGAACTAGATGAACAGTAACGAATTCCTGAGTAGAACATAGGAAATTTAAGCAAACGGATTGCTCTTGAAAAGATTGTTTTTCGTGCGCCTAATCATCCAGCCCCCGGGCCGTGGCCAAGTCCAAGTGCGACCTTGGAGTTGGGCGCAGTCTAGAGACTAGAGTGATTTAGAAAAAATTCGCGCGAACCCCCAGCCCCCGAGCTTCGTTAGGCTACGCAAAGGTGCAGGCCTTCCGAAATTAGGGACTTAGAAAAAATTCACGAAAACCCCCACTTCGAAGCCATGGTCACAGGCGATCTTGAACTGGCGAGGCTAAGGACTTAGAAAAAAAAAAAGGCAAAAAAGCCTTGACCCGATGGCGCCCAAAGTTAGCCATCCAAACAAACCTGACGTGGGCTTACTGTACTTTTGGGCCGCGGGAATTCCACATCGCGCGGAGATACACTAGGGTGCGAGAGATCGGCTTATCCCGTCGTGGAAATGCTCCGGAATGCTTTATCCTTAGCCTTCGGGCTTTTGGCCACGGGCTTGCTTGAAACGGTCAAGACTTAGACCAGCGTGACTCGTGAATGGGGAAAGGTTTTTTTTTGGAATGGACTGAACTGAAGGAAACTTACGACCTGATTAAGCGTAGAAGCGTCGCAGAAGGGAGATGTTCCATGAGCTAGGGAGCTCATTCCCGTCCTTGTCGGCGAGGCGTACTGAGCCCGTGCGCGCTGCGCTAACTACTTTGTACGGTCCCTCCCACTTGGGGCTAAGCTTGGTAGAGCCCGCGAGGTTCTGAATTCGTCGTAGAACTAGGTCTCCTACTTGCAGGGTCCTTGTATGTACATTTCGTGCCACGTAACGGCATAGGGTCTGTTGGTAGGCCGCAGCCCAGAGTAGAGATTGCAAGCGGCGCGCCGCAAGTAGGTCGAGGTCAAGCTGCCGCTCCTCGTCGTTGACCACGAAGCTAGCGAAGTCAACGCGATCGGATCCTAGTCTCATTTCCGTTGGGAGGATTCCTTCCGAGCCATAGACAAGTCGGAAAGGAGTTTCTCCTGTAGCCCGGCTGGCTGTTGTCCGGACTGCCCAGAGGACTGACGGTAGCTCGTCGACCCAACCTTACTGTTTTGCCTTGAGGGCGTCGTAGACTCTCTTTTTAATGTCTTGGACTAGCTGGCCGTTAGCTCGCTCAGCTGCTCCGTTGCTCTGTGGGTGGGCCACAGAGGCCAGGGCGAGCTTCATTCCGATTTCTTCGCAGCAATCGTTGAACTCCCGGCTCGTGAATTGGGTGCCATTGTCAACGATGATTCTACTGGGCACACCAAATCTTGCAACGATGCACCAGAAAAAACGTACCGCGGCTATTGCAGTGATGTTGGAGACCGGCTCGGCCTCGATCCACTTGGTGAAGGTGTCGATGGCTACGAACAAGTACGTTTTGCCGCCGAGACCTTTGGGGAACGGTCCTAGGAGGTCCATGCACCATACCGCGAACGACCATGCTAGTGGAATTGTTTGCAGCTCATACGCGGGCTGGTGCGTCATCCGAGCATGATACTGGCAAGCTTCGCAGCGCTTAACCAAGGCTTCTGCGTCGCTCACCGCAGTGGGCCAATAGTAGCCCATGCAGAACGCTTTGCTGACGAGAGTTCTGTGTGAGACGTGTGCGTCACAGATGCCCTCGTGAATGTCGGCTAGAAGGTACTTACCTTCTTCTTGGGTAACGCACTTACAAAGCACGTCATTAGCACCCCTTCGGTACAACGAGCCCCCGTGCAGACGGTAAGCTCGGGCTCGCCTTTTTAGCCGGAACGCCGCCAGCGTCATGAGCAATGTCCCCTGCTCCAAGAACTAGATGAATGGCGTCATCCAGGAGGTGCTTTGCTCGAGGAATGAGACAGCACCGGATGTCTCGGTTTGGGGGGTAACAGACGTCCCCTTGGCCTCCTCTCCGGAGGGAATGGAGGGCTTTAAAAGGTGCTGCACTAGCACCCCCGGCGGGGCCAGTTCTCACGAGGATCCGATCTTGGCGAGCTTATCGGCTTCGCCATTCTTTTCCCTGGGAATGTAGCTGATTTCGAAACTCGTGAAATGCTTCTCCATTTTCCTCACTTCCGCAAGGTACCGCGCCATCGAGTCGTCAGTTGCCTGAAACTCCTCCCTAACCTGGCTGACGACGAGCTGCGAATCCCCTTTCGCAACAAGCCGTTTGATGTCGAGCGCAGTGCATGCTCTTAGGCCCGCAATTAGGGCTTCATACTCTGCGGCGTTGTTCGTAGCCGCAAAGTGTATTTGTATGACGTGCTGGAGTCGCCTTCCGTTGGGGGAGATGAGAACGAGCCCGCATCCTGATCGCCCGGATTGGTGTGAACCGTCGAAGAACAGAGTCCACCGACCTTCTCCCCCATCTTGACCTGGAGAGCTTGACTTTTGCTCATCCGGCCTGGTCAACTCTGCAACGAAATCAGCCAGGGCCTAGGCCTTGATCACGGTCCGGGGTACAAACTGGATGTCGAATTCACCCAGCTCGACTCCCCACTTCGCGACCCGCCCAATGGCCTCCGGGTTTCGGAGAATGTCCTTGTTCGGGTAAGTAGTCGGGACAATGACTTGGTGGGCTTGGAAATAGTGACGCAACTTGCGCGAGGCCATCAGCAAAGCATAGCACAGTTTCTGAAGGTCGGGATAACGCTCCTTTGGCCCGGTGAGCACTTTGCTCACATAGTAGACGGGCTGTTGCTTCCCTTCTCATTCCACTGCCAGCACCGCGCTTGCGGCGTTTGGTGTCACCGAGAGGTATAGCAGGAGAGCTTCCCCGAGCTTGGGAGTAGTAAGGACGGGTGGTGAGGCGAGATATTGCTTCAGTTGCAGCAGCGTGGCCTCAGCCTCCTCAGTCCACTCGAAACTATCGTGCTTGCGCAGGAGCTTGCAAAAAGGAGCACTTCGGTCTCCAAGGCGGGAGATGAAACGGCTCAAGGCTGCCATTTTGCCCGTGAGGGACTGGATGTCCTTTACATAGGTCGGCGACCTCATCTTTTCGACGGCCACGATCTTCTCGGGGTTCGCACCGATGCTCGCCCCGCCGATTACGTAGCCTAAGAGCATGCCAGACTTAACGCCAAAGACGCATTTCTCGGGGTTTAACTTGACCCGGTGCTGTCTCAGGCTGTCAAAGGTTTCCCGTAAGTCGGACACGTGGTCACGGGCGTCCTTACTCGTGACTACGATATCGTCAACGTAAACTTCTACATTGCGCCCTATTTGATCAGGGAGAGTTTTTTGCATGAGACGCTGGAACGTGGCGCCAGCATTTCTGAGACCGAAAGACATGGTCGTATAACAAAATGTGCCGAAAGGCGTTACAAAGGCGGTTTTCTCCTCGTCCTCTTTACACAACGCGATCTGATGGTAACCGGAGTAAGTATCCAGGAAACTCATCAAAGCTGAATATGCCGTAGCATCAACTAGCTGATCTATGCGCGGAAGGGGAAAGTTATCCTTGGGGCAGGCGGAATTAAGGTCGCAGTGGTCGACACACATGCGCCACTTGCCTCCTTTCTTCTGGACGACGACTGGGTTGGCAAGCGGTCGAGTCTTTATTGCGGATGAAGCCCGCCGAAGCGGCTTGCCGAGCTGGTCTTGGATGATCTTGGCCTTCGATCGAACACGCTTTTGACACCGCCTTACCGGTTTCTTGTCGGGCGGACAGCTAACTCAGGCTCGATCACCTCCCTTGGGACACCGGGCATATCGGACGGTTCCCATGCAAACGCGTCCTTGTTAGCCCGGAGGAAGGTAATGAGCTCGAGTTCCTATTGAGGCTCGAGGGTTGTCCCCACGTGGACCACCTTGGAGGGGTCTGACTCCGTGAGGACGATGGTTTTGGTGGGCTCCTACGCTTCAGTGCCACCTTCGGACGCGCCGTAGGGTGCTCCTTGCCGCTGGGACCACGGGTAGAGAGCTGTCCTACCATGGCCAGTGCGGTCTCGTCGCAGTCGAGGGCCGTCTTGTGGTTGCCCCGGACGGTGATGACTCCCTTTGGCGCCGGCATCTTCAGGCAATGGTAGGCGTGGTGAGAAACCGCCATGAACTTGGAGAGCGCGGGGCGCCCCAAGATGGCGTTGTAGGGGAGCTCTGTTTCCACCACCTTGAAGGTGATGTACTCCGTCCGAAAGTTGGCGGAGGAGCCGAACGTGACGGGCAGCACGACCTACCCGACAGGACGAAGCGACGATCCTGGGACAATCCCGTGGAAGGGGACGGTGATGTCCTTGATCTTGGAGCGTGGGACCTGCATGAGGCCCAAGACACGTGCCGTGATGATGTCCAGCGAGCTCCCGCTGTCCACGAGGACGAGGTCGACCCTGGTGTTGCCAATGGTGGGGCAAAGCACCAGCGGGAGGCGCTGGGGTTTAGAGAGCCCGGCCGGGCAGTCCGTCACCGAAAAGGTGATGGCCTGGCTGGACCAGGGCAGAGATTCCGCTGCGGGCTCGCCGCGGGAGATGTGGAGGACCTCACGGGACGCGGCCTTGAGCTCGCGTCGAGAGGTGTAGGCTGACGTGCCGCCAAAGATGACGGCGACATGGCCACGGGCCTCAGGGAAGCCCTGCTCCTGGCCGCCCTGGGGAGTAGGCGCCGCGGCCGTGCCTTCAGGCAGCTCGGGCATGGGACCGCGGCCAGCGTAGAAATCTTCTAACTGGCGGGCCCATGTGCAGCAGTTGCGTAGGTCGTGGCCAGGGCGCTGGTGGAGGCGGCAGAAGAGACTAGGGTCATGGAACGGGTTCTCACCTCTATTCTGCTGCTCTGGACGTGGTGGCCGGCCTTGAGAAGGCCCCTGACCGCCGCGCGACCTGCCGCCAGCATGGGGAGGCCGCTGCTGCGCCGGACGCTGCTGTGGCGGGCGCTGTGGCGGCGGGCGCACCGGCGGGAGATGCTGCTATGGCGGGTGCTCGGGCTGGTCGGGCTCGACGGCAGCGATGAATTTGGCGGGCTGGTCCTGCCGCTTCTTCCTCTTCTTGTCCGCCTCGGTCTTGCTCGGGCCGTCGCCGACCTTGGCCTTCTTCTTCGCACGGCCTCTCTTGCGCTCGACCGCCTCGGAGGCGTTGACGTAGAGGGCAGCGATGCGGAAGAGCTCGCTCGCGGTGTTGACCGGGTGGAGCTTGAGATCCTCGGTGTAGCGCCGGTCTCTCACACCATCCTTGAAGGCCTCGATGATGGCTTCATCTGAGATGCAGGGGATTGTGTTGCGGGCTCTGACGAACCGGCACACAAAATCCTGGAGACTCTCATCGTCTCGCTGCACCACGAGCTTGAGGTCCTGGGGGCGTCCAGAGCGGGCGTAGCACCCCTGGAAACTAGTGCGGAGGGCATCCTGCAGCTGGGACCAGCTACGGATAGAGCCAGGCCGTTGGTTAAACAGCTAGGTCCTGGCCATGCCCTCGAGCACTGTGGGGAAGTAGTTGACCATGACGGCCTTGTCTCCTCCCATGGCTCGGATGGCGGTGGTGTAGACAGAGAGGAACTCCTCGGGATTCTTGCTCCCGTCGAACTTCTCGATTGGCCCGGGTATGAACCTCGGCGGCCACGGTGCTTCACGGAGAGCGCGGGAGAAGGCGGGGCATCCTGGCGCGGCCTTCGGGGCAGAGGCATCCCGAAGCGGGCCTAGGCGGGAGAACACTCCGCCCGGGGCACGTGACGAGCCCCCTGCAGAAGAGGCCGTCTGAGCTTGGCGCGCGCGGCTGCGGCTGCGGTGGGAACGGCTCTAGGCGCCGTCGTGGCTGGAGTGGTTGCGGCGATCGGACTCATGCCCGCGCCAGATGTCTGGGCGATCGCCGCCAGTCTGCTGCTCGTGCTGGTCGATGCCGCAGGTGATGATGCCTACGCCTTCAGCGATGGCCGGACACAAGTCAGCCATGGTGAAGCCGCGGGGGTCCTTCTCCAGGTCACGGATGACCGTGGTGATGGCGCGCGCCCTCTGCTGGCTGCGCAAGAGTGGGTTCATCATGGTCTCCACGAGGGAGTCGACCGGTTGGCGAACCTGCCGGGTGCGCAGACAACGGTCCTCCTCGCAGATCCCGTCCATGATGCGATGGACAGCATCCTTGAAGAATTTAGAGGCTGCAGTGCGGCGGCGCAACTGCTCCTGGGCCTCCTCATTCTCGACGCCAGCGTAGGCCGCGGCCGCGAAGACGCAGCGGGAAGTGCGCGAGGCCAGGGGAAACGTCCCGGTATCGCCGGCGGAAGCAACGGTGTCACCAAGCAGCTCGAACTCCATGGGAGTCTCGCTGACATGGGTGACGGAGGGGTTCAGCTCTAGGAGCGACTCCTCGGGGCGAAACTCTATCCCTGGGGCGAGAGAGGTGTCAACCTCCATCTCGTCGGCCCCAGCTTCGGTGAGGTACTCCTCACACCAGCCATCGTACGACGGGACCAGATCGTCCAGATCGTCGCACTCATCGAACTCGAGGTCCAGAGCCTCGTCGTTGCTCGGAATCTCAGACATGCCCGAGGGAACGGAGTGCTGAGGGCTAGCCATGGGCCCCACGGTGGGCGCCAGCTGTCGGTGTCTGGGAATCGGGCTCCTGAAGAGCGGCGAGACCACGGACCGGCAGACGAATTTGTAGTTGGTATGAGGCCCAACGACCACCCTTCTCAGCAGCTCGGGGCGGCGGCCAAGCCTGCGGGGGCTAAAGCCGCGCTGTCTTCCCGGACAAGGGCCTGGTGCGACTTGATGATCCGGGTACAGATCCTTCGTACAGAGAGGAGAAGAGAGAAGACAATACAAACCGTGAAGACACAGGTGGTTTACCCTGGTTCGAGCCACCACTGCCGGGTAACAGCTCTACTCCAGTCTTGTTGATTATACGGTGGAAATTAATACAAAGGTGCCGAGACCGGGTTTGGAGGCACCGATCCCGAGCTTACAGTGGTGGCGACTATGGACTAGAACTACTTGCTAAGGAAGCTTCGGATGCGGGTGTTGCTTGGGCTTGAGTCGGATGGAAATGGATCGGGGGGTCCCTTCGAATGCCTAGGAATCCTCCTTTTATAGGCGCGGCGGGTCGCCCGAAGCTGATGCGGCCGGCCCCGCGCCGGTCTTTGCTTTAGTGGCGAAGCTCTTGTCTCGTTCCGGGGCTCTGTCTTGTTCGGAGCCTGCAGGGAGAAGCTGGTCAGGTTAGTACTGGGCACGTGTTTGTCTCGAAGTGCCTATTCGGGAAAGAAGCCTCTTTAGGGAGAAAGCACTTTCCCTTTATCCTCGATATAGCCTTGACTGAACCGAGCCAGCCCCGCGTCCCCCGTTGCGGGCGTCGCGTCGCGTAACAACCATCCGCTGCTTGCCAAAGAGGGCAAACGACAAGGAAGGCTTCCCGCGTGTTCTTCCCCGGGCTGCGGGTCCCTGGGGAGACACAGTTCGTTCCGGTCAAGGCCGGAGAAAGTACGCTTGATGGGGGACGGGGTCCCGATTTTCCGACAGGTATGGATAAGTCGATTTGGTGGAGAACTCGACGTTGACGATCCGACCTTGATCAGCACCGATCTAGGCCTGCAATCGCTACACCACCGTCTCCGTTCATTATCAACCACGCAAGCACACGGTCGACCTCACCACGAACGCTAGTTCCTGCGAGCGAATCGAGAACACAAGCAAGAACGAAGAAGAAGCAATCTGAAATTGCGAATATGTATTAAGATCACGAATTTGGGGTTTCACAAACCGATGATCGGCGATACTGCGATGGCAGAAAATTATCTAAGCAAAACCGAAACCTAACAATGACGGCTACGAAGTCTTAATAGGTAGAAGGGGGCGGCGGCTAGGGTTTGGGACGACCCCCCTTGCGCGGGATACACGGGCCGAAGCCCAAAAACAAGGTGACGCAGCACCGGACAGCCCAACAGAATCTGGTCGCCTCTTGTTTCGATGATTGTGACAAACTCAGAAGGAATTTGGACGTGCGACTGGATCCGTTGGAAAGGTCTCGTCGAGGGCTTCTCCGTAATGTACTTGAACGTCCCAAACGGAGTTGATATGCATCTGCTACGTCCGTTGGAAGACAGACTGCTCCGCCGTGACCGAACCGGACTCGAACTCGAACTCGTGGTAGACTTGGTTTCCAACTCGTCTTGGCGTAGAGTTCCATCCTCGCTGATCAACACCATAATTCCTAAGCACAAGCACAACATTATTAGGTAGTAACTCGCTCTTATTGGTATTCTCTTGTGTGGTAAGGAACGAGCCCACCTGGTGATTTAGTTGTCGCGCACGTGCCCTTGTTATTGGTCCTTGCACCGTAGGTGGTGGTAGAGTATTGGACGCATCGGTAGAAGTGATGTCCTCATCATCCTCCCCCTCTTGACTTTGAGTCGTCCTCGACTCAAGCTCATCTTCTTCTCCCAAATATGGCCGCAAATCTGAAATGTTAAAAGTGGGGCTAACCCCGAAATCTGCAGGCAACTCAAGTTTATAGGCATTATCATTTATTCTCTCTAGCACTCTAAATGGACCATCTGCACGGGGCATCAATTTAGATTTTCTTAACTCAGGAAAACACTCCTTGCGCAAGTGTAACCAAACAAGATCTCCAGGAGCAAAAAGCAATTCCTTCCTACCATGACTACCAGCAATGCGATATTTGTCATTCATGTGTTCAATATTTTCTTTCGCGGTCTCATGCAGTTTCAAAATAAATTCAGCACGTTTCTTAGCATCAAGATTGACCTTTTCAGATGATGGTAAAGGCAACAGGTCAATGGGAGCACGAGGGTTGAAACCATACACTACCTGGAAAGGACTTACCTTTGTAGTTGAATGTAGCGCACAGTTGTAAGCAAACTCCACGTGAGGAAGGCACTCCTCCCACAACTTTAAATTCTTCTTTAGAACAGCTCGCAACATCGTGGATAAGATACGATTGACAACCTCCGTTTGACCATCAGTTTGGGGATGACAAGTAGTAGAAAATAGCAGATTTGTCCACAATTTATTCCACATTGTCCTCCAAAAATGACTCAGAAATTTTGTATCGCGATCTAAAACAATAGTGGAAGGCATACCATGCAAACGAACAATATCTTTGAAAAATAAATTCGCAATATGAGTGGCATCATCACTTTTATGGCATGGTATGAAATGTGCCATCTTTGAAAATCGATCCACAACAACAAAGATACTATCCCTCCCACGTTTTGTCCTAGGCAAACCTAGAACAAAATCCATCGAAATATCCTCCCATGAAACACTAGGAGTGGGGAGAGGCATATATAAACCATGTGGATTTAGGCGTGACTTAGCTTTTTGACATGTAGAGAAGCGCGCCACAAAGCGTTCAACATCACGCCTCATCTTTGGCCAATAGAAGTGGGTGGCCAGAACATCCTCCGTCTTCTTTACACCAAAGTGTCCCATCAGGCCTCCTCTATGAGCCTCCTGCAACAACAATAGACGAACGGATCCAACTGGAATGCACAGGCGGTTTGCTCTAAACAAAAATCCATCATTGAGTACAATTTTATTCCAAGCCCTCCCGTCCTTGCAATTAATCAAAGCATCCTTAAAATCAGCATCTTGCGCATATTGCTCTTTGATCGTATCAAGTCCAAAAATTCGACAGTCAAGTTGAGACAACATAGCATATCTCCGAGACAAAGCATCAGCAATTACATTATCTTTCCCTTTCTTGTGTTTAATGATGTAAGGAAAAGATTCAATAAACTCTACCCACTTGGCATGTCTACGGTTCAGTTTGTTCTGACTGCGAATATGTTTCAACGCTTCATGATCAGAGTGTATAACAAATTCTTTAGGCCATAAATAATGTTGCCACGTCTCTAAAGTGCGCACAAGAGCATACATCTCTTTATCATACGTGGAATAATTCAATGCAGGCCCACTCAATTGCTCGCTGAAATAGGCAAATGGCTTACCTTCTTGCATGAGGACGCCGCCAATCCCAATCCCACTAGCATCACATTCAAGTTCAAAAGTCTTACCAAAATCTGGTAGTTGGAGCAAAGGTACTGTTGTTAACTTCCTCTTCAACAAATTGAAGGCGTCCTCTTGTGATTGTCCCCAATGGAATGCAACGCCCTTCTTTGTCAGCTCGTTCAAAGGTGCGGCAATGGTGCTGAAATCCTTCACGAAGCGGCGGTAGAAGCCAGCAAGTCCATGAAAACTCCGCACATGTGTAAACGTTTTAGGAGTCGGCCAACTCTTGATCGCCTCGATCTTGGCTTCATCGACTTCAATTCCCTGCGGAGTCACAACATAACAAAGAAACGAGACTCGATCGGTGCAAAAGGTGCACTTCTCGAGGTTACCAAACAAACGTGCCTCTCTCAAAGCATTAAAAACAGCACGTAGATGGTCAAGATGTTCAGAAAGTGACTTGCTATATATCAAAATATCATCAAAATATACCACCACAAATTTACCGATGAAAGGACGTAAGACCTCGTTCATTAACCGCATGAAAGTACTAGGTGCATTAGTCAATCCAAAAGGCATAACTAACCACTCATATAGCCCGAACTTAGTCTTAAAAGCAGTTTTCCATTCATCTCCCAATTTCATTCTGATTTGGTGGTACCCACTACGCAAGTCAACTTTGGAGAAAACAGTAGAACCACTTAATTCATCAAGCATGTCGTCTAACGTAGGAATACGATGACGATACCTTATTGTGATATTATTAATGGCTCTACAATCCACGCACATGCGCCAACTACCGTCTTTCTTAGGTACCAAAAGAACAGGAACATCATAGGGACTAAGACTTGGTCGCACGTACCCATGGTCCAAAAGTTCTTGGACTTGTCGTTCAATCTCCTTAGTCTCCTCCGGATTGGTCCTATAGGCAGCACGGTTTGGCAATGTCGCTCCTGGGACCAAGTCGATTTGGTGCTCAATCCCTTGAGCAGGGGTAGTCCGGGGCACCTCAAATAGAAACACATCATCATACTCCTGCAAAAGGTTAGTAACAGCAGGAGGAAAAGAGACGGGTATTTCATCGAATGAGAATAATGTCTCTTTACATATCAAAGCAAAGCATGATGGTTCAGCAAGATCTGACTTTGTTGCAAGCAAAACACCACCCTTCAATTTAATACCCTCGGTCTTAACAGCAAGTTTGTTCTTGTCTTTCTTTTGTGGAAAAATGGTTTTAGCTACTTGCTGATTTTCAGATTCTAGGATGTTGTCTTTCTTTTCATTCTCTAGTCTCTCCCTATCAAATTGCACAATTTCAGAAGGGGTCATGGGAAGCAAAGTGATTTTCTTCCCTTTGTGCATCAGAGTGTAAGTATTATCCCTACCATGATGAGTGGCATCAGTATCATATTCCCAAGGTCGGCCTAATAAAAGTGAACAAGATTGCATAGGCACTACATCAAATTCAGCATCATCATGGTATGAACCAATAAAGAAAGACACTCTAGCTGTTTGGGTAACCCGAACCTTACCACTGTTGTTGAACCATTGAACATGATATGGTTGAGGATGGTGTTTCGTGGTCAAGCCAAGCTTCTTGACCAGGTCAGAACTCACCAAGTTGTTGCAGCTACCTCCATCAATGATGGTTCGAACGCGACGGTTGTTGACGACGAGGAACATTTGAAACAGGTTGTGGCGTTGTGCTCGCTCGGCTTGTTTAATTTGAGTGCTTAGAACCCGTTGGACAATGATGGTACGGTATTCTTCCGTGGCTACCGTACCGAAGGCTTCCTCATCGTCATCAACTTGGCCGGTTGCGTCGTCCTCATTACCTGCCAAGTTAGCTGCAAGGGCATATTCATCTTCTACATCAGAAGCGCTAACGTACCCACCGCCGTCAGTCGCGATGTAGGCTCTCTGGCTTGGGCAGTCCCTCATGACATGGCCCATTCCCTTGCATCGATGGCATACGATTCCTGTGGTCCGTCCCATGGAGGCAACCGATGAAGACGTCTTCGCTAGAGTCTGCATGTTAGACGTCTTGCTTACCTCAGGTGTACGTTGTGGTGGTGTCGGTGCTGCTGAACGCGCCCTACTTATTGAGGGGGCAGCAGGCCGAGCGGGAGGAGGTGGCGCGGATTTGGATGAAGTTGACGCCTGCCGTGGAGGGAAAGTAGAAGCAAAGTTGCTCCGTGGTCGCTGTTGTCGTCCCTGCAATTCTTTTTCTGCCAAAACAGCAAGTTGGAACAACCTATTCACATCATGATAATCCTTGTAATCAATAATATTCTGTATGTCTTGTCTTAACCCCCCATAGAAACGAGCAATTTTATCCTCCTCAGTTTCCTCTACCTCACAACGCAACATTCCAATTTGAAGCTCTTGGTAGTATTCCTCTATAGATTTGTTACCTTGATCTAAGCGTTGCAATTTTTTACGCAAATCACGTTTAAAGGAAGGCGGCACAAATCTATGGCGCATTTGTCTCTTCAGCATGTCCCAAGTTGCAGGATGTATGTTAGACTTTACTAGTTCATTCCACCAAATTATAGCAAAATCCTTGAACTCACTAGTGGCTTGTCTAACTCTATGAATTTCAGGAACGAGATGGGAGTTAAATTTTTGTTCAACAGTCATTTCCCAATCCAGATATGCTTCAGCATCATAAGTACTAGAGAAGGCAGGTATGGTAAACTTAACTTTAGAAAAGGGATCATCATTGCGATTATTGTTAACATTATTACCATCGTTACCTCTAATACCTGGTCGTCGTGGAGGGAAGCGCACTGGTTGTCGAACGTCTTGCTCCACACGATGCATGGCAGCGTCATTGGGGTGACGTTCAGCAACATTGGGGTGACGTTCAGGTCGAACGTCTTACTCCACATGATGTTCAGCATGGGCATGTGATTCTTCATCGTCTTCATTTCGTTCATCTGCAGTGGTTCCCGTTGGAGGGTGCTGGTTCTCCACGATCTCAACCCTATTGGCAAGGTCTGAGATGCGACGATCAAGCCTCTCGACGCCCTCCTAGTTATCTAGCCGAACCTTCGCGACTTCTTCCCTGATCTCTCGAGTTGCCTTGGTCACTTCTTTGGTTGTTTTGGAGAGAGCATCCTTGAGTTCCTTATCCCTCCGTGCTAGATCGTCAGTAAGATTTTGGAAAAGCGTTCGCAGATCATCATCATCTCCTGCAGTTCTCGCTCTTGTTTGGGGGCCTATCATTGTTAGTAATAAAACAGAAGATAACACAAAGGTATTACTCCTATGAACTACTAATCTCGGTCAGGCTGGAACTCTCACGCGTCTTACCTCGCTCTTGCAAGGTTCTTACCAATGTTGTAGTGGGTTCTCCCGGTTGCTTGGTGGTGATGATGACAGGTGAACGGTGAGTGAAGCGATTGCAAGGTAGGATCCTGTGCCGACAAGTAATTTGTGTAGCTTGGAAGGCAGTTATGGTAGCAAAGGTCAGCAATAATTGAATCCAGTAAACAAAGCTGAATAAATGTCGAAAGACCTAACTAGTGTTGCTGGCTTAAACATGTTTATAAGACTGTTGGAGCAAGCAAACACAGCAAGGTAGAAACAGGGACAAATAGGATGTAAACAATTCGGACCGGTTTTTGGCACCCTCTTCTTCTTACATTTTTTTGTTTTGTCTTTGCGTGGTCAAGCTTACGTCTTGTTGCCTCTTTCTTCACAATTTTTTTTGGTATGATTTTTCTGATATTTTTTTCAGCCTCAGCAACACAGAAATATGGATACAGAGATGTTTCCCCCTCAAATTGGAGCTCTGAGGTGGCCGATTCAATTTCTGGAATGTGCTTTAAAAAGCGTGCAGACACTTCGGGGGCCGAATAGGTGGTCTTCCTGATGGATTTTCGGGATTCTAATTCGACCAAAACAAACACAATGAGTTTTGGTTGGATGTATCTCGTCGAGATCTTTCCAACGAGTGGTTGTGGACCCAAATCGGAGTTCGTATGAGAAAGTTATGGCTGTTTTACCGAAGGGTCTCCGGATTAGGGTTTCTGGTAGGGAAATATCTCGTTTTTGTCTCTTTGGATGTAATCAGTGGGCATGCAGGTCGACAAAACAGATGGGTAGCGATGCCGGGCGGTTGATACAAGGCGGCTTGTGACCTAGCTATGGCTTGCGATGGCGGAGACGATAGCACAAAGGCTGCTAAGCGGGGCAAACCGAGTAGGACTCGATTTGGTTGCGGGATGTATGGCGGTGGTAGGACTGGATGCAACAGATGGATCAACAGAGCTACACACACGATCTAAACCAGCAACCAAACTCGAACTAAGGACACAAACTCAACAATGCAACTGAAAACAAAGATTGCGAGGGATCAACGTGGTTTTGGACAGCAGAAGGGATGACGTACACAGAAACTATTTTTGACGGGCAGTTTTCTGGACTCTAGGTGGAAGATGAAACAAGGGATACAAGTATACCTGATGGGCAACCGAAGCTCTGATACCACTTGATGGGGGACGGAGTCCCGATCTTCCGACAGGTATGGATAAGTTGATTTGGTGGAGAACTCGACGTTGACGATCCGACCTTGATCAGCACCGATCTAGGCCTGCAATCGCTACACCACCATCTCCGTTCGTTATCAACCACGCAAGCGCACGGTCGACCTCACCACGAAGGCTAGTTCCTGCGAGCGAATCGAGAACACAGGCAAGAACGAAGAAGAAGCAATCTGAAATTGCGAATATGTATTAAGATCACGAATCTTGTTTCGACGATTGTGACCAACTCAGAAGGAATTTGGACGTGCGACTGGATCCGTTGGAAAGGTCTCGTTGAGGGCTTCCTGGATCCGTTGGAAAGGTCTCGTCGAGGGCTTCTCCGTAATGTACTTGAACGTCCCAAACGGAGTTGATATGCATCTGCTACGTCCGTTGGAAGACAGACTGCTCCGCCGTGACCGAACCGGACTCGAACTCGAACCGTGGTAGACTTGGTTTCCAACTCGTCTTGGCGTAGAGTTCCATCCTCGCTGATCAACACCATAATTCCTAAGCACAAGCACAACATTATTAGGTAGTAACTCGCTCTTATTGGTATTCTCTTGAGTGTTAAGGAACGAGCCCATCTGGTGATTTAGTTGTCACGCACGTGCCCTTGTTATTGGTCCTTGCACCGTAGGTGGTGGTAGAGTATTGGACGCATCGGTAGAAGTGATGTCCTCATCAACGGTGGGCCATGACGGTTGTCGCCACCTGCCCACGGGTGAGCGGATGACCCACGGGACCTTCTCCCGGGCTAAGGGATAGCCCGGGAGGGACACGGCGCCGCACGGTTTGACCTAGTCAAGCCCAGGGCAGCCGCAAGTGAGTTAGGCTGCTCCTTTAGTACGGCCAGGAATAGCCTTCTTGGTCCTCTGTTCGTGTGGTGGGCTGGTACGGAATCGGCCCAAGGCCCGCGTCAAGATGGGCCGTTTATCAATCACCAACAGGCCCCTTGTCAGTAAAGGCGATTACTTAACACCGCATAGTGCGAGGGGGGACGATTTGAAATCGTATCTGGCACGGCGTTTCCGCTCGGCCTGGGCGCTAATCGCCACCGAGGGTGCTGGTGTCTGGATCACTTCTAAAAAGTCTTACGCCCTCGCCGCGCGGGGTTAAGAAGAATCCAAAGGGACTGCGCCGATTTATGCCTTAAACGACCTAAGGAAAGCGTGCGCTCGCTGCCCAAAGCATCCCGTTCGTCCTGTGGCGCCCTTCTTACGTTCTGTTTTGCTTCGCTGGTCTTTTTCGCAGAGGATAACAAGACTACAACGCACAGGACGCGTCAAGAGCCAAGCGCAAAAGAGCGAGCAGGACAGCGGACATGCAGAATTCAAGGATTAACAAACTGAAATAATTTACAGCCAAGCGCGTCTAAGCGCGAGTTAAACAAAAGGGCAGGCCGGCGCGAGCTTCGTCACTCCGCGGGCACGGTCTCCTCCGCCTCTTCGTCGGTGGAGGATTCGGGCGCCACCGTCATCAACCTCCGCCACGCCGAAGCACCCTTGCACGCCGGCGCGGACCACGGACAGGTCGAAGACGGCGTCGTGGCTGGTGTAGCAAGCCAGCACGTAGTGTGCCAAGCCAGCTCTCCCTCAGCAGCCTCGGCAGGGTGGCAAGGGCCTCAGCGGCATGGGTGACGCCGAAGGCGTACTGCGTCGGCGTGGGCTCCTGCGGATCGTGAAGTTCGGCGCCCAGCTGCCGGAGGCTCTCGCGGAAGCTCCGGTAGGCCGGGCGCAGCATCTGGACGAGGAAGCTGAGCTGGCGGCGTTGCTCGTTGCGCACCACCGCAGCCTCAGCCGATGAAGCCTGCGCAGCGGCGTTGGCGGCCTAGAGTTGGCTGCCCATTTCTTTGATCCTGGCGCGCCCCCGCGCCAGGTTGGCCTGCAACACCTCCACCGTTTGTAGGAGGTGAGCCTCACGGCGGGCCTGCGTCACAGCGTATGCGCGCAAGGCCGCGATGAGGGAGTCAAGGTCGGCGTCTCACGCCAGGACCCTCCGCCACCACGCCTTGGGGAGGCTCGATGGCGACGTCTGCCGGCACGACGGGTGGGACACTAGTGCTGGAAGAAGCGCCGGTGTCACCTCTGGAAGAGAAAAGGACGAAATCAAAAAGGTATTCCGAAAAACCAAGTTTAAAAGTATTTTTTGTTATGGCTTACCTGGCAGGGAGCCCCCTGAAGTGAAACATCGAGGGGGCCAAGGAGATTCCCAGCGCCGAAGTTGGGCGCGGCGCCGGTCGATCGCTGGCGACCGGCGCAAGCGCAGGGGGGGCGCCGAGGGCTCTAAGGTGGTCATCGGTGAAACCCGGCGCCACCGGCCGGAGGAGAGGCGGCCGCGGGAACGTCGGTGAGCCGCCGACGTAGCGATGGTGGCGCTGCCGGTGGCGGTGGTGCCTCCGGTGCGTTGGAACTCGTCGTCGTGATCTTGCTGGCGGGGAGCGCGGCGGCGACAGCAGAAGACCTCCCACGGGTGGCGGCGTAGAGCTGCCCCGAGGTCTCTTAAGTCGCTCCGCCGTCATCCCCACCGCGCTTCTATTTGCGCGGTCGGGCGTGGGGCTGGTCGCGGATCCGGAGGGGGCCGATCTCCCGGTGGATGGCCGGCCCTGTGGCCTCCATTGGCGGGATCTCGATCAGAAGCGTGAGGCGGTCCGTCGGTGTCCACTCGCATAGAGGGATGACCGCGGCAGGCCGGTAGCGACCAACGGAGGATTGCAGGACTAATCTGGTAACCCAGGTGAGAAGGACGTCCTCCGAGAGCTCACCCGCGGCTGTAGAAGACATCAGAAGAACAGATTGAGGAGAATCAGAGCAAGAAGACCAGAGCAAAATACGAAATCAAGGCCAAGGGTTAAAATACTTACACCTTGGGTAAAGGAGGGTGCAGTCGCTGACGCCCGTATACATCTAGGCGCCACGCTCCCTGTGGCGTAGCGGGCAGAGTCGCCGCGCCAAGAAGTCCATGACCACCTAGGCGCCGGTGAGCCCGCCGTGGTGGAGTCCCTCGATGCGGGCGACCATGGTGCACAGCCAAGGCGCATCCTCTGGAGTCGTCTCACATTTCTGCATTGGGTACCGCCACCGCCTCGGGGAGCACCAAGTCGTCCAGGCCACTGTCGTCGCCGATGTAGAGACTACTTCTAGTTCTTCCAGCTGCTCCTCAAGACGATGTTGATGAAGGATCTGGAAGTTTTGGGGCGGGAGCGGAAGTGGCAGCTCCCCATGACGCCTTCACCCCGCTGGGCGGGTAGGACGAAGAAATGGCGGAACAGAGGAATGTTGGGCCTCACCCCCCACGAACATCTCGCAGAGGTGGGCAAAGATGGAAAGGAGGGTGATGGAGTTGGGGGAAGGTGCAGCGACTAGATTCCGTAGAACCCAAGAACAGCGGTGAAGAAGTGGGAGTATGGCGGAACCAGGCCCGCCATGAGTGCCCAGGCGAAGGTGATGATCTCCCCTGCCCGGCAGCGCGGCGCAACGGTGCTGGCCCGAAGTCGTAGTACACCGGTCGATGCGATGTTCTGGTGGACTTGGATCTCCCCCTCATCCAGCGCCGATGGAGGAAAAATGCTGGCCACTGAGGGTGCAGAAGGTGTGCGTCGGCGCGACGAGGTGCGGCAACGGGGCAGCGTGGTGAAGGATTTTTGGGGCGCTGGGAGTAAGGAAAAGGAAGGCTAAGATGCGAAAGGGCTAGAGTTAGCGTAAAACTGTGGCAGCGCCCAAGTCCCCTTTTTATAGGCGCAGCACGCATGGAGTCGGTTCCTTGCCCGAAGTAGGTACGTGGGACCCCCACGATCTGACAGTTCCTCCCACCTCCTCGTTTCTCGAGGGCAGCAGCGGCAGTTCCCAAGGCGGGCGCACTTAAAGTGGGGATCGAAGTAGTAGAGAGTGGTGGGCCCCCCACGATTCGCCTTTCGCCGATGCTGGACTTTTCCCGTGTCGTCTAGAAGTGGGCTCGGGGGCTACTGTCGGTACACGACGTACCAGGGTCCCCACGCCAAGGCTGGTGGCCTAGTAGAGCAGGTGGGCATCGGGCCCACTTGGCAGGCCCCGCACAGAAGGAGGAGGCTTCCCGGCGAAGGCTTCTCCAACGTTCAGCATATCGGCCGCATTAAGTGTGAAGATTCAGGAGTGCGAGACTGAGATGGATGATTACTTGTACTGTAGCCTGTCCAGCATGCTGTAGCGGTCATTCCATCACTGCGCGATGATAGAGGCAGAGTGGCGCCTGTGTCAGGCGCCCCCAACGTCCTGTCTGACCCAACCATCGGAGGTAGCCATTTATGATGTGGACGTCAGCCGGAGCAAGTGGGCGGCGCAGTGACCAGTGTCCAACTAGTGGGCCACCCCCGCCTCTCTCTCTCTTCCTCTCTCTCTGACCAGCTGTCTGTCCCTTCCAGTATAAAAGGGAGCGGGGGCAGAGGGAGAGGGGGTTGGATCCTAAGCCATTCACATACACTTTGCTGTAAGAGATCTCGAGCAGGAGCGTTCCAGATCTAAGAAAATACCACCCTCGCAGGAGTAGGGCTATTACCCTCCTTGGGGGTCCGAACCTGGGTAAATCCGGTGCCTCTCTGTGAGTGTGTGATCTTGGAGCGGTATAGCGGCGAAAATTCCCCCTGACCGAACTACGAAATCTCCCATGAGACAAATCTGTCTGGTATCAAACACCGACAGAATTTTGCTGAGTCCCTCACATTCTCCTTGCGCACAACGTAGCACTCGGTGTGAAGAAGAAACCAGTCGGGAATCGATGTCAAGAACTGTAAGCACTCGACATGAAGCTTGACTTTGTTGGAGCGCAACCAATAAAAGCTACAACTCGACTACAATGGACTTAGGGGCTACTATGGAGTATATGGACCCTGGGTATCCTTAGTGTGCCTTGAAGATCACCTGATAGGGGGTGGGTCGAGCCGGCCATACATAACCACGCATAGCCCAGGTCGTATCTTGCCTTACATGACAAGGCACGACAGATATAGCAACCTATCCCAAATAGGGAAGGCGTGATTGTAATCCGGGGTAACTATGCGATCAGGAAGGAAAGATAGAAATAGAAATTTTACCTCGTGACCGGCCAGGACTCTTATCTTGTAACCCTGCCTCTCCCCGCTATATAAGGTGGGCAGGGTGAAGGGAAACGCAGGATTGCTACTCTAGCAACGAATAAAAATTCTACCGCGGAAACCCAGTAACACCCTGGAAGTAATTGACCATAGATCAGGATTACCTTACGATGCGTAGTGTAGCGGAACATAGAGTCGATAAAGCCAGTTCACCGAGCTGCACGTAGTCGTACGGAAGTAGTCGTTCATGGCGATCCGATCGCCTCCTCCTCGCTGGCTCTCAACGTCCCATAAGGTGGGCCATGGACGATCCCCAAGCCATGGCCACCGTCGACGAGATTTATGAGCTCGCCGGAATTCGCGACCTTTCCGAGCAGTCTGACTTCAAACGATTGCCCCGGCCACATCCAGACTTGGTTTTTTATGTTGAACCCACTCTTTGGAAAGCAAAAGAAATTATCTTTCCAGCGCATCTTGTTTTCTGTTTCAACGGTAATTGACGAAACAACATCGTGTCCAGAATCTGTCCGCGCGCAAATTTCATCTCCTTCTTGGGTTCGCATCGACTAGCGCCACAGGGTGTAGCGCCTCTACGGCATCAACACATACAGGGATTGGAATATTTCCGTTCATAGTGTGCTAGCACCGACGCACATACGCCTATAAGAGATGACAGCTAGGGTTGGTGGAAAGGAACAACTTGCGCGCAAGCATAGCTCGGCCTCTCCACCACCTCCCTTTATATAGTGCCCACTATTGGGCCCTCTATGCTAGAGGCACAATTAGGTCCAGGTCCACATCATATGTAGTTCGCGCAATACATGAGCCCGCATCATATGTGACTCATAATTTTCATTGGGTATACCCCAATAGCTCCCACTTGCACAATGAACACTTATGCAGTTACAATTCTCTATCGCATTAAGTATGTGACCCCGTAGGTTTATGTGCAAGTCGGTAGTAGATCCGGAGCAGCTTTTTCAATCCACAAATCAATAGCAGCCCCTAGCATAACGTTTTGACCCCTGAATGCATAGAATACAACGCCGACTGAACCTTGATACACTCATACATACCGATCCCTTTGCCACGCGATACTAGTCAAGCTAAATGAGAGATGTGCGTCACCCTTGTTAACGGCTCGACCATTTTTCACTCGTCAATGTAATGGATATATGAAGATAATGTGATTCTCATTGGCATAGCCATGCACCTCCTTATCCATCCGCACCGAGGGGCTCAGAGGTATCTCTCATGTTATTTAGAATGGGTAAATTTCATCTTGATAATCACACCCCTGGCAATGCTTCATGGCATACCCAGTAGTCACCTTTATAACTAACCATTTACGGTGTAGCATTTGATAACACCAAAGCATATGAGTTCACGTATTGGGCATCCATGACAATCTCAGATCTAAGAACCATAGAGGTGTACCACTCG
This sequence comes from Raddia guianensis, assembly GCA_036346415.1. NCBI lineage: Eukaryota > Viridiplantae > Streptophyta > Magnoliopsida > Poales > Poaceae > Raddia > Raddia guianensis. Next base: position 38,352,708 of record CM070538.1, read on the forward strand.
AGACTATACGTTAATGGCACTTTAAAAGATAACGATCTCATGGCGTCTCGAAAGTGCATCTGTCCAACCACCCATGTTATCCAACACGTGTTCACATTATTTATTTGATATCTCCATTTCAATGATCTGGTAACATGATCATCAATCAATACATGTGATAATGATCAAAATGGTTCAAGTTTCGATACCATTAGAAACCCATTTAGAATAACATCATATAGTGAAAGAGTTCCATGATCAAGTCGTACTTGTTGATCGATACCGATGATGCTATTTAAGGAAATAGAGGATAAGAATTTATCCATAATAAACATAGAAGTGATCTAGTTTTCTCCAAGACCGCCTAACCGGCTAATCACATATATTTTATCCATGTGCACCAGAGCTTACCAACCGGATATCCAATATCCAATACTCATGTGTGCCTTTCATAAAGGTTGTGGTAATATTTGTCTAAGTTGAAACTTTTTCAGCTTCTGAACCCCCATTAAATAATGGTTTGAAATTAGTGCGCGATGTAACCATTACATGCCACCATTTTCAATGATTTCTAATATGAATCATATCCATCTCGATCAGTGATTCCTCCAAGCTATTCATCAAAATGAAAAGCAACCGAAAATTACATCAATGGCTAACATTTAGTCAAAAGGAAAATCATATTTTCCATTGCTCAATGTAATCAATCATATTGACGACATGATGGTTGACCAAATTTTATTTTGCTAACTTGCACGCAGACAATGACTTAGGGATCAAATCCTACAACCCTTTTCTGGTTCTCAAATATGCCCTCCAACTCTACAATCATATTGCAGACATCCATGATTTCATATTGCTATAAAAGCTTAGATTTCACGGTGGCAAGAATGAAACAGTCAACACTAAGAACATCATCATAGTGCTTTTAGTAAATACCTTTTCGTACACATCGCATTTCAAGCTGGCTCATCAGGGTACTACTCTTAATAACAAATATTCCTTAATAACTAAAGAACAATTCTCAAAATTTGATATCAATCATGATGTATATATCAGATTATCTAATCAAAGAAATAACTCAAAAGTAAAGCATCAGGTACATCAACAAATATTAAACTATGTTTACGTGTGTACCTCCTTTAACAATTCAGCGAAGATACTCCAACTCAAGTCACATTCCCCTTATTGACTCGCAATGGGACAAGATTCATAATCATTCAAAGAACTGGTGCGCGGAGGCGACTCCTATAACTAAGTGACATGGGTAAGCAACACCTTGTCAATCACATCGTATGTGACTCTTGTTTGTTGGGTGGGATCCAATGCCCCAGATCCCAACACCGACGCCCCGAGGCCCAAAACCATTTTGATAGCCTCGATAAGTAAACCAGCACTATGCGTGTGAAGTTCGACTTCACCCATTGGTCAAGGAAGTTAATGGCACCGTGTTGTGTACTGAAACTGCCAATTAATGTACAAGACCTTTATGGGTGCAGCTATTGGAAGGGCATTAAACTCTTAATGTTTTGAGGGAAGCTATTCTATCATATGAAAATCACGTCCACCAAATATGAAATTTGAAAGAATAGCATGTCAGGTATCATCGCAAACAATCATATTGACTTGTGAAAAAGTAGGGCCCATGGTGTTCCGATCTCCATCGTTGCGCTTCCTGTCCACGGGGTCATCTATGTAATTTTTGTCAAGCATCATAAATTAATATAAGCCTTCGTAAGAACACAGACATGCATCATATACATGAGGGTCAAACTATTCACATCCATCCGCATATAATCAAATTATATCAGATAATGTGAACACATAACAATTATGAAAAGGCACATAAATAATTTGTGTGGTGGAAACAATTTTCCAATAGTGAATTATATTCAAAAATTTAGCCCATGAAAAATTCCAACAGATTAATCGTATTAACCAGCTCCGGACCAATCATATTGACCCTATGAATATTCCACTAAATAGGTCAGCCTACTAACAAATTAGCTGGCTGGGTTTAAACCGTGAATCCTATTCACAATCTTACCCGTGACAATTTGATTGAATTAATCATATTAATCCAATACCGGATCAGGAGGTAGAGTTCAGCATCAACTTGTATCCATGTACGGAGCCAATTTCTCAACGGCCGTATCGTATGAATCCTAAAGAGCTCGCGGAGATGAAGATGCAGCTTGAGGATTTGAAGAGTAACGGTTTTATTAGATTGAATGTTTCTCCATGGGGATCACTAGTGATATTTGTGGAGAAGAAACATGAGAAGACCCTAAGGATGTGTGTGGACTTGAATGAAGAAACCACCAAGAATAAATATGCATTTCCTCGAGTGGATGATTTGTTTGATCAATTGAAAGGAGCCAAGGTGTTTTCCAAAATTGATTTTAGGCCAGGTTATCATTAAATCAAGTTGCGATCAGAAGATATACCAAAGACGGCGTTCACTACCCGTTATGGATTGTATGAATATACGGTGATGTCGTTCGGATTCAGTAATGCACCGGCACACTTTATGATGCTCATGAACAAGGTTTTGATGGAGTATTTGGACAAATTTGTTGTGTTTTTCATAGATGATATACTAATTTATTCGAAGAGTGAGGAAGAGCATGCCGTGCACTTGAGACTTCTATTGGAGAAGTTGAGAGAGCAACAGTTGTATGCCAAGTATTCAATGTGTGACTTTTGGGTCAAAGAGGTAGCATTCCTCGGCCATGTCATCTCTAAAGATGGAGTGTTTGTATATCCATCCAAGGATAGTGAGATTCTGGAATGGAAGGTGCCGAAAACGGTTACCAAGGTTAGAGGATTTCTCAGGATTGCTGGATATAATCGTCCCTTTATCGAGGGATTTTCTAAGATTTCTCAAGGTTAGAGGCCTCTCACTCAGTTGTTGAAGAATGACGCTAAGTTCAAATGGACGGCTCAGTGCCAAAATAGTTTTGAGTTATTGAAGAAGCTCACATCACCACCGGTATTGGTCTTAACGGATATTCACACGGATTTCGAGGTGTATTGTGATGCTTCGAAGTTGGGAATCGGATGTGTGCTTATGCAAAAAGGGAGGGTTGTTGCTTATGCTTCATGACAAATACGGCCCCATGAGTTTAATTATGCTACTCATAATTTAGAGTTAGCTGTTGTAATGCGTGCTTTGAAATTATGGAGGCATTATGTGGACTATATGGGCCCCGGGTATCCTCTAGAAGGCCCATAAAGGAGCAGATAGGGGGCGATCCAAGTCGGCCGGTTGAGGATAAGAACCACTCGGGCTATGCGTGGCTTGAGCTGCAAGGAAGTTCCCGAGGATATAATCCATCTCCATGTAATTAGCAGATCAACACATGCATTCTATGTAACTGCATACCAAAATTAGTTACCAGGGATCCCGAGATATCCTGTAACTCTATCTCCCCCTACGCTATATAAAGGGAGGGGGTAGAGGCCATCGGCATATAGCTCTGATAGGCATCTAAGTCTACAGTGCATAGCATCATCTTGCATCTCGCATCTTGATCCACCATATAATCCTAGAACACAGGACGTAGGGTATTACCTCCTCCGTTGAGGGCCTGAACCTGTCTAACCCTGCCTTGTGTTACCATTTAGCTTAGTTCTTGATTAGCGTCCCCTCGTACAAATTCATTGCGGTGGTGACCCCAGCTTAGTCACTGCCGCCGGCTAAGCGCCAGTAGGGCGGCGTCAAGATCGTCTCTCAAGTTAGATGGCTTTTTCAAGATCGCCGTATGTCGCCATGAGGCTAGGAGAATCTCTTCGCTTCGGCACCCTGGACTTCATCGCCGACGGCATCGGCAATCTTCACCTCTCTCCCCCCGGAGAGATTCCTTCGCAAGGAGGCGCGCACAATCAATGTGACCCATTGCTTTACGGCTTGGAGAATTTAGCAAGCGCCTTCCACGGATTGACCCCCTCGCTGTTCGCCTTCGCACCTCCTTCGGAGGCAGACGAAAAAGAACTCGGCGGGCTCGACCGCTCGGGCGTGGATTGTATTCCGCCCAACAACTCTTCGGCCTCGGCTGGATTTCCCTCCGGACTAGAAAATTCCGTCGTGACTCTCGCACTGGATTCCTCGGTTATTCGGATAGGAGATAACCAGTCGGCGAGCGCAATGAATCCACTCGGATCAGATCTATTTATGTTCGTGGGTGTCATCAACGGTGGCCAACCCATTGGGCAAAGCGAACAAGTCAGTCTCTCCGCTTCCGACTCAGAGTCCGACGGGAGCACTGAGATTCGAAATTACCGAGAGGTTTTTGTCCTGGGCGCGGATGATCACCACTCCACCTCTCTGCTCGTCGCGTATGAAGTAAACCGATACCGGCGCTGCACCGCACCTTCGCCAGCGGAAAACAAGATCGCAGACAAGAACTCACGTCCGCGGCCGCAACGTCCAGAATGAACTTCGTGCGGTCAAGCTACGGGATCAGGAGGTCTACAACACTCCCCAGGCTAGTGTTATCGCATCAAAGACTCTTCTTGAGACTATCGCGCCACAACTTCCGGAAGGCAGCCCTTTTGCCCAGTCCCTTGCTCGAGCAACGGCCATGGTCGAGATGGCCACCATACAGCAGAACGAGGCAATGCCCGCTCCGACCGCTTCGGCACGCAGTCGATCTACGCGCAATCGGAACCGGGCCCGCGCTTCAGCGGCTGGATACTCCCACCAGTCGCCGGCCCACGATCTTCGCCAAGATATCGAAGCCAAGCGGCGGGAGCGCAGTAACGGCGAGCGGAACTCTCGCGGCCGTCAAAGTCGCCGCGACGATGACCAAGCCGAGAGCAACGCCAAGGCCCGCGTCGGAAGCGTCGTAGTAGATCCCCAGCGCGGAGGCGGCCATGCCCATTGGAGGGGATTCGGGCCTTTACCCCGGATCTTCGCCGAGTGGTTTGGCCGGACGGTTTCAACCTCAAAGGCATCGACAAGTTTGATGGCGAGAAGGATCCAAAAAATTGGCTGCAGGTTTACACTTTGGCAGTCAGCGTGGCAGGAGGTGATCAAAACGTCATGGCAAATTACTTGCCGGTCGCTTTGACCCCAACCGCCCAGACCTGGCTAATGGGACTCCCGGAGAACTCTATCGAGTCTTGGGACGACCTCCAGGAGCAGTTCATCGCCAATTTCCAAGGGACCTAGGAAAGGCCCACGGGGAGATGGGAGATTGGACAGCTACACCGGCACAAGAACGAGACTCTTCGTGAGTTCATCAAGCGCTTTACCAAGAAGAAGAATGAGATCCGAGACGTTTCGGAGCAAACGGTCATCGACGCATTCTTCGCCGGATGTCAATCCGAGGAGTTAATCAGGCAGATGACCCGGGACCCCCCGCGTAATCTCAAGGCCATGTTCACGATGGCGGACCAGGAGGCCGAAGCCGAAGAAGCCATCGCGAATCACCGCGGAGGCAATGACGGAGGTCCCAAGAAGAAGCCTAACGACGAACAGGGCAAGCCCAAAGATAAGAAACGAAAGGGGGACGAGATGGTCGCCAACATGGAGCGCAACCGACCTAAGCCCCCCAACGACAACGACTACAAGAAAGCGATGGATTCGGTATGTCCCTTCCATCCTCGAGGAAAACATTCTGCCAAAGATTGCCTTATTCTACAGAAGTTCGCCGACAATACAACCCGGCCGACCAAAGGGTCACAAGGCAAGAAACCCGACGGAGATTACCAAGACGCCGAAGCGAGATCAACTACATCTTGGGGCTCGATGCGATCTGAGTCCAAGCGGAAGCAAAAGCTTTCCACTCAGGAGATCAACGCTATCATGTCTGCGACGCCTAAATACTTGCGCTGGTCCGAGGTGCCCATCACCTTCGACCGATCGGACCACCCGGACCGGATCGCCTTCCCTGGGAGGTACCCTCTGGTGCTGGATCCGGTCGTGCGAGCAAGCAAACTAAAAAGAGTCCTGGTCGATGGCGGGAGCGGGATTAATGTCCTTTTCGTCAAGACCCTGGACCAAATGAATATTCCTCGTTCCGAGCTACGGCAGGGATCGTCTCCGTTCCACGGGGTAATCCTCGGGACGTCCGCAGAGCCAATCGGACAGATCTCTTTGCCGGTTACATTTGGAACCAAGGATAACTATCGGACCGAGAGTCTGAGCTTCGAAGTGGCTGATTTCGAGACGGCATATCATGGCATCTTGGGAAGGCCGGGGATTGCCAAATTCATGGCAGTTCCCAACTACACTTATCTCGTCTTAAAGATGCCAGGTCCCAATGGTGTAATCACCCTCCCTGGTGACGTTAAACAGTCCCTGCTCTGCGACAGCGAAAGCTGCGAGATGGCACAGGCACTGGACTCATCTGCCGAGATGGAGAAGATCCGACTAGAGGTCGCAAACCTTCAGGAGGAAGGGGACGTCCCCGCCAAGAAGCAGGCCAAAACATCCATCCAAGCAGCCGAAGAAACTAAGAAGATCCTGTTGGACCCGTCTGACCCGGCCAAAACGGCCGTGATTGGGATAGGGCTCGACAACAAATAGGAAGACGCGCTCGTCACTTTCCTCCTGGCCAACCGGGATGTGTTCGCTTGGAAGCCTTCGGACATGCCCGGTGTTCCTGAAAGTGCATCTAGGCCCTAAGTGATTTTGGTGATTAATGAGCTACAATTATAGAGCTAATATTTCTATTGGAGAATTGTGCACAGACGCTATACAGGTTAATTCCATGAGGTACATGTTTACATGTGATTGTGCACCCCTCAAAATGGATATAATGCAAGAAGGCATCAAGACTAGTATTTATTTGTAAATCTTTACTTATTGAGTCCTAGCGATGCCGTACTATGAAGAGGGATGAAATGAGAGAAGCTTATAAAGGTTCCTAAGTGCTCAAAATAGGTATCTTGAAGTTTGTGTGAGTTTTCCACTCAAAATACACCTCATACAGAACCTATGCCATCAGAACATCCGACGTGGGTCGGAACATCCGATGGTGAGCCACCGCCAGCCAGAGCTATCCAAAGAAGGGTCCATCGAACTTCCATCGGAACCTCCGATGCAGGTCGGAACATCCGACGGGGGATCAGAACATCCGATGCGGGATTAACTGCACAACGGCTAGTTTTCGAGATTCCCTATTTAAAGTCATCTCTAATACGTTCAAAAGGCTGCTGACACTGTTTACTCTCTGATTACACCTTGATTTGAACCTAATTCTTCCTGTTCATCCTCTCTCAAAGATTTAGCCTTTGTCTCTCTCTTGTTCATCTTGTGAGATCTAGATCTAGAGAGATCAAGGCAACCCAAGTGCTCCACAAATTAGAGATCAAATTTTGAGCACTTAGCGATTCCTAATTTCTTCATCGCATTTGTTACTCTTGGAGGCTTGAAGGGCTCCTAGACGGCTAGGTGTCACCGGTGAGTTGCCGATCTTTGTGTGGCGTGCCTCTGGAATTTGTGAAGGTGCGAATCTACCTCCGCAAGGAAAAGGATTCAACTAGTGATCGCCGGTGAGTGCTTTGTGCTTCGCTGGTAAGGGGGATTAGGGTCTTGGTGATCTGGGCTTTGTGCCTTCCCTAACGGTGAGTAGGATCTCCCTTCAAAGATCCGAACATCGGTAAACAAAAATTGCCGTGTTTTTGTCTTGATCTTGTTTTGGTGTCGTTATTACTTGTGTTTGCCTGTTCTGAGTATTCTTGAATAGATCTAACCTTGGTTTTGCGAGAAATCGCTTTTTCTCTGTGTTTTCGACAAATTCGAACACCCGGATCGGAACATCCGACGGCCATCGGAACATCCGACCCAGATCGTAACATCCGACGGAGGGTGTATCGCACCACGCCGAACATCCGACGCTGCATCGGAACATCCGACCGATCGTTACTTTATTCGATTTATTAATTCCGCAATTTCGCTTTTATTCGCCTATTCACCCCCTCTAGGCGGCATAGCGATCCTTTCAATTGGTATCGAGCCTAACCTCCTGCTTTGAGCTTAACGACTTGGAGAATCATGCCTAACAACAAAGACGAGATCGAGACTTCAAGTGAAGGCAACAAAAAGGCTACCATTCCTTATGTTTATCCTGATTCAACATCCTCATCTCATGTCTCTGTTCCTACTGGGCGTGCGCCTCACTTCAATGGCACATACTACCCACAATGGAGACATAAGATGAAGATGTATCTAATGTCTATTCATCCTTCTATTTGGAGAATTGTAGAAACAGGTTTCAAGCCCAAAGAACCGGAGAACCTCACTGCCGATGAGGAAAGAGACTCCTTCCGCAACTATCAAGCCGTCAATGCATTATTTGGTGCCTTGAGCCCAAGTGAGTTCAATTGGGTTGACGAATTTGAAGAAGCTAAAACAATTTGGGATACCTTCAAGGTTGTTCACGAAGGCACATCAAGTGTGAGGGAAACCAAGATCGAGCTTATCAATGGCAATCTTGGAAGATTCATCCTAGAAGAAGGTGAAGACTACAAGACAATGTTTGATCGACTCATGGTATTGGTAAATGAGGCCAAGGGACTTTGATGCAAGTCTCTCACTAATCATGAGGTGGTCAAGATTCTACTCCGGGGTATCACTCCAACCAATCGCCATTTAGTGCAAATGATTCGAGATAGAGACAACTATCACTCAATCACACCGCATGAAGTGCTTGGAAGAATTCTCAGTGATGAGTTGATAGACCAAGAGGCCTCAAACATTAAAGAAATGGCTCAATCAAGTAAGAAGAAGAGCATTGCATTGAAAACGAGCAAAGTGTCAAAGGCAAAAGATGATAGCTCAAGCAGTGATGAAGATGGGCAAATGAACATGGAAAAGATGGCGTTCTTTGTGAGAAGATTCAACAGATTTCTCAAGAAGAATGGCTACAATAGCAAAGGCAAGAAGGATTCCGGCAAATCAAACTCTTCAAGAAGTTCAAGAAGAAAGTGCTATGAATGTGGTGAAACCGGACATTTCATTGCCGATTGTCCACATAAGAAGGATAAGGACAAGGAAGACAAGAAGAAAGAAAAGAATTACAAGAAAGACAAAGAAAAGAGCAAGAGACACAAGAGAAGTTCAAGAGGTGAAGCTCACATTGGTGAGGAGTGGGATTCCGAATCCAACTCCGAATCCGACTCCGAGTCCGATGATGAGAGTGTAGCATGTCTTGGAATGGCTATTCCAAAAAGGACCTCATCTCTATTTGGCGAATTGACGGATGATGATGAACCATCTATGTGCTTCATGGCCAAGGGCCCTAAGGTATCATCAAGATCCTCTAAATCTCTAGTCAATTCTTATACTAACAACTCTAGTGATGATGAGGATGATATGAGTCATGCTAGCTTGGTCAAGATGATGAGAAAGTTTGATATGGGTAAGTTGACCGAACTCATGGAGAGAGTTGAGCAACAAGAGGACCTTCTTGAGAAAGGAGAAGACTTGCTCATCCTTGAAAAGGAGAGAAACCTCCAACTTGAGAAGGAACTAGCATTGGAAAAGAAGAGGGTTGAGGAGATGACCAAAGAATTCTCTAAGGTCACATCTAAAGCAAGCTCTCTTAAGATCAACAATGCTTCACTTAAAGAAGAACTCATCGGTGCAAAGGAAGCACATGAGACTCTTAGGGTGAAGTTTGATGATCTCGTGAAGAGCACCTCTACTCTTTTAAATGCAACTTATGACTCACCTCCTTCCACGAGCAATGGTTGTGCAAGATGCTACAATGTGGATGTGAATGTTTGTGTAACAAATTTCGCAACTTTGCAAGATCTTGCTAGTGAGAATGAGAAGTTGAAGGGTCTACTTGAGGACGGTATTCAAAAATCTTACAAGTCGAGTAAGGGACTTGATGAGATACTAAACAAGAGAAGAGGAAACTTCAAGAAGGCCGGACTTGGCTATGTTCTACCGAAGGGCAAGAAAGCACATGTTGTGGTGACTCCGGTCACTAAGCCAATTCATTTTGTGAGAGAGCAAAGCTCAAAGGCTCACATTTCTCACTCTACTTTTAATGCCTCTTACATTCTTAAAAAGAATAATTGTGGTAGAGTGCTTGCTTATCATGTTGGACCGAAACGTACTAATGCACCTTTGGTGAGATCCATTTGGGTCCCGAAGACACTTGTGACTAACCTCAAAGGACCCAATCAAATTTGGGTACCTAAGACCAAAGCTTGAACTTTGTAGGAATATCTCTCCGGTGGTCTTAGTTGGGTACTTGACAGCGGGTGCACTCATCATATGACCGGAGAGAAGGAAATGTTCTCTCAAATTAATTGCTACAATCAACCAAGTGAGAGCATTACTTTTGGAGATGATAGTAAAGGTGATGTACTAGGTCTTGGTAAGATTGCAATTTCTGAAAATCTTTTTCTTACAAATGTCCTACTTGTCGATTCATTGAAATACAATCTATTATCGGTACAATAATTTTGTGCTACCGGTTACGATTGTATCTTTTCATGTGATGGTGTGAATGTCGTTCGAAGGAGTGATAGTTTAATAGCCTTTAAAGGTCATCGAAAGGGAAAGCTCTATCTCGTGGATTTCTCTACGGATAGACCTAGCCCTAGGATATGCCTACTAGCTAAATCTAGTATGGGTTGGCTTTGGCATCGCCGACTAGCCCATGTTGGTATGACAAACCATCACAAACTCTCGAAAGGGAATCACATCATTGGACTAACAAATGTGAAGTTTGAGAAAGACAGGCCTTGTAGCGCATGTCAAGCGGGAAAAAAAGTTGGAGCATCCCATCCTTCGAAGAACGTGATGACCACAACAAGACCTCTACAACTATGACATATGGACCTCCTTGGACCGATTGCATACATAAGTATAGGAGGTAACAAATACGGTCTTGTTATTGTTGATGACTTTTCACGCTTCACGTGGGTATTCTTTTTGCATGATAAGACAGAGGCAAAAGGAATTTTAAAGAAGTTTATGAGAAGATCTCAAAATGAGTTTGAAGTGAAGATTAAGAAGATTCGAAGTGTGATAATGGAAAGGAATTCAAAAACACCGATGTTGAAGATTATCTTGATGAGGAAGGCATTAAGCACGAGTTCTCAGCCCCCTACTCCCCTCAACAAAACGGGGTGGTCGAGAGGAAGAATCGTACCCTCATCGAGATGGCAAGAACCATGCTAAATGAATACAAGGTTTCGGACATTTATTGGGAGGAAGCCGTGAACACCGCCTGTCATGCTATCAGAGTGTTTGGCAGTAAGTGTTACATTTTGAATAAGAAATCTAGAAGTTCTAAGTTTGCTCCTAAGGTTGATGAAGGTTTTATGCTTGGTTATGGATCAAATGCTTATGTGTATCGAGTTTTCAACAATACCTCCGGTGTGGTTGAAATCTCGCATGACGTGACATTTGATGAGACTAATGGCTCTCAAGTATAGCAAGTTGATCAATGTGTGTTAGATAAAGAAGAGCCACCTTGTGAAGCGATCAAGAAAATGGCTATCGGTGATGTCAAACCTCAAAAAGGCGTAAAAGATGAAGATTCACTACCCTTGTCAACTCAAGTTGAACCTCCAACGACTATTCAAGAAGAGAAGGATGATAAGTCAAGTGAAGGTGGTGATGAAGATCCTAACCCACCAAATGCACATCCAAGAGTTCGTCAAAATGTTCAACGAGATCATCCCGTCGAAAGTATCATTGGTGATATAAATAAGGGAGTAACTACTAGATCTCGTCTTTCAAATTTTTGTGCATTTTACTCGTTTGTCTCCTCTCTTGAGCCACTAAATATAGATCAAGCCATCAAGGATCCCGATTGGATTATTGCCATGCAAGAGGAGTTAAACAACTTCACTAGGAATGAAGTGTGGGAGTTGTTGAAAAGACCGAAGCAAAATATCATTGGTACAAAATGAGTCTTCCGCAACAAACAAGACGAACATGGTATAGTGACAAGAAACAAAGCACGGTTGGTTGCACAAGGCTTCACGCAAATCGAAGGTTTGGATTGTGGTGAGACTTACGCTCCTGTAGCAAGAGTAGATGCTATTAGAATTTTAATTGCTTTTGCTACACACCATGGCATTAAGTTGTGGCAAATGGATGTCAAGAGCGCTTTTCTTAACGGTCCACTTTCCGAGCTTGTCTACGTTGAGCAACCACCGGGATTCGATGACACAAAGTATCCAAATCATGTTTACAAACTCAACAAAGCGCTCTATGGGCTGAAGCAAGCACCTCGTGTATGGTATGAGTGCCTGAAGGATTTTTTGGTGAGAAAAGGTTTTGAAATGGGTAAATCTGATCCTACACTCTTTACTAAGCTAGTAGATGATGATATCTTTGTATGACAAGTTTATGTTGATGATATCATATTTAGATCTACTAATGAGTGTTTTTGCGAGGAATTTAGTAGCTTAATGACTAAACGGTTTGAGATGTCTATGATGGGAGAGTTGAAGTTCTTCCTTGGACTACAAGTGAAACAAATGAAGGAAGGAACTTTTATTAGCCAATCAAAGTACGTGAAGGATATGCTTAAGAAGTTTGATATGAGCGACGCCAAGCCAATCAAGACTCCTATGTCAACAAATGGTCATCTTGATTTAAATATAAATGGTAAGGACGACGATCAAAAGGTATATCGTTCAATCATTGGCTCTCTGCTTTACCTTTGTGCATCTAGGCCTGATATTATGCTTAGTGTGTGCATGTGTACAAGATTTCAAGCTGCACCCAAGGATTGTCACTTAGTGGCAGCCAAGAGAATCTTGAGATATTTGATACACACTCCCAACTTTGGCCTTTGGTATCGTAGAGGGTCAAACTTTGACCTAATCGGCTATTCGGATGCGGATTGTGCCGGTTGTAAAGTGGATAGGAAGAGTACCTCCGGTACTTGCCAATTCTTTGGAAGGTCGCTCGTTTCGTGGGCATCCAAGAAACAACATTCCGCTGTTCTATCCACAAATTAAATCGAATACATTGTCACAGACATTGTTGTGCCCAACTACTTTAGATGAGGCAAACCTTGAGAGATTATGGCCTTAACCTCAACCACATCCCACTTTTGTGTGACAATGAGAGTGCCATAAAAATAGCCAACAATCCCATTCAGCACTCCCAAACCAAACATATCGATATTTGCCACCACTTTTTAAGAGACCATTCAACCAAAGGTGATATCGATATTACCCATGTGAGAACCGAAAACCAACTAGCTGATATTTTCACCAAACCACTTGATGAGAGAAAATTATGTGAGTTGCGAAGTGAATTGAATATCCTTGACTCTCGGAATGTTGCTTGACCTATTGCACACATTGTTTGGTGATTGAAAAGGTTTTCTTTATCTTGTTATCTATTTTACTATAGCTATATAGGATTATATGTAAAATAAATTGATTGATTTGGTTCTTCGGATATTCATATCCTATTCATTCTCGGATGACCTTAGTTTGATTGATTGATATGCTTACGGGTCATTTTTGAGTAAATTCAATTCCTAGAACTCCCCTCTATCCTCCCGGAGAAATCTTATCTATTCTCGAAGTCTCTGGAGCTCAAAACTTTCATTTCCAGCAAGAGGGGGTCATCTATTCTCGAAGTCTCTGGAGCTCAAAACTACTCCACCATTGACACCTATACTCGAGGATTGTTTGGGATTCCTCCTTCCGATGGCGGCAACAACAACGACGATGATGATGAGGTCACCGAAGGTGGTGGTGCTGGTGGTCAGGGTGGCAGCAGCAGCAGCGATCCAGAGTGGATTGAGTGATCCAGTTTGTTTGTCTCTTTTTGGCGTCTTGATGCCAAAAGGGGAGAAATGTTCTGGGTTATAGGGGAGAAATTGGAGAAAAGTTATCTCATTCCTATCTTAGATTCCTTGTTTGAAACTTGAATGTTTAAGTGCAAAACTATGTTTTAACTTGATGTTTTATGTGGTACGCTGTGGCTGTAAGACTTTATTTATTCTGTGATGATGATGTAATGGTGAATTGCTTGGTTATTTATTTAAGTTCTTTCGCATTGTGTGATATATCCTGTCATATTGCATCTAGATTCAAATTGTGCCAAGGATATAGGGGGAGCTCCTGTTGTTATACTTGCCATAGTTTCAGGGGGAGCTTCCGGTTATATTCTTATTTACAATTTCTTTGTGAGCTATAATTGTTGTCATCAATACACCAAAAAGGGGGAGATTGAAAGTGCATCTAGGCCCTAAGTGATTTTGGTGATTAATGAGCTACAATTATAGAGCTAATATTTCTATTGGAGAATTGTGCACAGACGCTATACAGGTTAATTCCATGAGGTACATGTTTACATGTGATTGTGCACCCCTCCAAATGGATATAATGCAAGAAGGGATCAAGACTAGTATTTATTTGTAAATCTTTACTTATTGAGTCCTAGGGATGCCGTACTATGAAGAGGGATGAAATAGAGAAGCTTATAAAGGTTCCTAAGTGCTCAAAATAGGTATCTTGAAGTTCGTGTGAGTTTTCCACTCAAAATACACCTCATACAGAACCAATGCCATCAGAACATCCGACGTGGGTCGGAACATCCGATGGTGAGCCAGCTTGCCGCCGAGAGCTATCCAAAGAAAGGGTCCATCAGAACTTCCATCGGAACATCCGATGCAGGTCGGAACATCCGACGGGGGATCAGAACATCCGATGCAGGATTAACTGCACAACGGCTAGTTTTCGAGATTCCCTATTTAAAGCCGTCTCTAATACCTTCAAAAGGCTGCTGACACTGTTTACTCTCTGATTACACCTTGATTTGAACCTAATTCTTCATGTTCATCCTCTCTCAAAGATTTAGCCTTTGTCTCTCTCTTGCTCATCTTGTGAGATCTAGATCTAGAGAGATCAAGGCAACCCAAGTGTTCCACAAATTAGAGATCAAATTTAGAGCACTTAGCGATTCCTAATTTCTTCATCGCATTTGTTACTCTTGGAGGCTTGAAGGGCTCCTAGACGGCTAGGTGTCACCGGTGAGTTGCCGATCTTTGTGTGGCGTGCCTCCGGAGTTTGTGAAGGTGCGAGTCTACCTCCGCAAGGAAAAGGATTCAACTAGTGATCGCCGGTGAGTGCTTTGTGCTTCGTTGGTAAGGGGGATTAGGGTCTTGGTGATCTGGGCTTTGTGCCTTCCCTAACGGTGAGTAGGATCTCCCTTCAAAGATCCGAACATCGGTAAACAAAAATTGCCGTGTTTTTGTCTTGATCTTGTTTTGGTGTCGTTATTACTTGTGTTTGCCTGTTCTGAGTATTCTTGAATAGATCTAACCTTTGTTTTGCAATAAATCAGTTTTTCTACAGGTTTTCGACAAATTCCAGAACACCCCGGATCGGAACATCCGACGGCCATCGGAACATCCGACCCAGGATCAGAACATCCGACGGAGGGTGTACTATACCACGTCGGAACATCCGACGCTGCATCGGAACATCCGACCGACTGGTTACTGTTCAGATTTATTAATTCCGCAATTTCGTTTTATTCGCCTATTCACCCCCCTCTAGGCGGCATAGCGATCCTTTCAGTTCCGAGGGAGGTGATCGAGCACTCTATCCACGTCGATGAAAAGGCGAAGCCCGTCAAGCAGCGCCTACGAAGATTCGCCCCGGATCAGAAGGACGCCATAAGGAGCGAGATCACCAAATTGTTGGCCGCTCGGTTCATCAAGGAGGTGTATCACCCCGACTGGCTTGCTAATCCGGTCCTGGTGCAGAAGAAAAACAAGACATGGCGCATGTGTGTCGACTACACCGACCTCAACAAGGCGTGTCCCAAGGATCCTTTCGGGCTCCCCCGCATTGACCAAGTGGTGGATTCCACCGCTGGGTGCGAGCTCTTGAGTTTTCTGGACGCCTACTCAGGCTATCACCAGATCAGCCTGAAAGAGGAGGATTGCATCAAAACGTCGTTTATTATGCCCTTTTGGTGCTTTCTGCTATATCACAATGCCATTTGGGTTGAAAAACGCTGGTGCAACCTATCAGCGCACCATACAGCGGTGTTTTCACACTCAACTCGGACGCAACGTGGAGGCATATGTAGACGACGTCGTCATAAAAACCAAATCCAGATGGGATCTCATATCTGACCGAGACATTCGAGAGCCTAAGGGCATTTCGGATGAAGCTAAATCCCGAGAAGTGCGTTTTTGGGGTTCCGTCTGGTAAACTACTCGGATTCATCATCTCCAATCGAGGGATCGAAGCAAATCCAGAAAAGGTCGGCGCGATCCTCAAGATGAAGCCTCCGGCCAACCAGAAAGATGTGCAGAAGCTCACTGGATGCATCGTGACACTCAGCCAATTCGTTTCCCGACTCGGGGAGCGAGGCATGCCTTTCATTAGGCTCCTACACCGTCAAGACGACTTTCAGTGGACAGCGGAAGCACAGCAAGCCTTTGAAAATCTAAAGAGGTTCCTTACCATACCGCCGGTGTTGGTCCCTCCCATGCCCCAGGAGCCCCTCTTACTCTACATCGGCGCAACGACTCACGTCATCAGCAGCGCCCTAGTCGTGGAGCGAGATGAAGAGGGCTCCTTCAAAAATCTGTGCCGGTCTACTTCGTAAGCGAGGTATTGGGCGAGTCAAAAACAAGGTACCCACAAGTTCAAAAGCTTCTATATGCTGTGTTACTCACAACGCGGAAGCTCAAGCATTATTTTCAAGAGCATGAAATTTCGGTGGTCACTTCTTTCCCGCTTGGAGACATACTTCATAATCGGGAGGCCACTGGGAGGATTGCCAAGTGGGCAGTGGAGCTTCCTTTGAAATAAAGTTCAGGCCTCGACTAGCCCTTAAATCTCAAGCGTTGGCCGACTTCGTCGCCGAGTGGACAAAAGCCCAAACCCCAGCAGCAAAGGATACTCTCGAGTACTGGACAATGTACTTTGATGGTTCCCTCATGCTCAGCGGCGCGGGGGCTGGGATTTTGCTCATATCGCCGACTGAAAAGAAGCTACGCTACGTCCTCCAGATATTGTTTCCCGTCAGCAACAACGCCGCCGAGTACGAGGCAATCATCCACGGTCTCTGGCGCCGCCATATCGCTCGCGTCAAGCGGTTAATGGTACGCGGAGATTCTCAACTCGTGGTCAACCAAGTCCAAAAGGAGTGGTCTTGTATTGGCGACAACATGGCGGCTTACTACCAGGAGGTTCGCAAGTTAGAAGACAAGTTCGACGGACTGGAGCTTACTCACGTGCTCCGCCGCGACAACGAAGCAGTAGACGAGCTAGCGCGGATGGGATCCACTCGGGCCCAGGTCTCGAGTGGTGTTTTCATCCAGGAGCTACGCGCGCCGTCAATCAAGCTACCATCTGCAACAGGGGAAGATCAAGAGAAGCAGCCAGAACCCGATGCAGAGGTACTATCAATTACTCCCGGGTGGACTCAAATTTTACTTAGATTATCTCCTTCGTGATGAGCTGCCTGAGGATCGAAGCCTAGCCGAGTGCATCACACGCCGAAGCAAAAGCTACAAGGTAGTCGGGGACGAGCTTTTCGAAAGCGCCCGGTACTTGGCGCTGTATATCCGAGCAAGAAGGCGAGATCTACTCAACGAAATCCACTGGGAGTGCGGGCATCACGCAAGCAAGCAGCACCACGGTAGGCAAGGCCTATCGACAGGATTTTTCTCGCCAACCGCGTCACAGATCGCGAAGATATAGTACATGATGTGATGGGTGTCGATTTTTACAGACGGCAGATCCACATGCCGCGCAAGATCTCTGACGATTCGATCTCTTGGCCCTTCGCCGTCGGAATCTGGACATGGTGGGCCCCTCATGCGGCGCAAGGCGGATTCACTCATCTCTTCGTCGCCATTGACAAGTTTACCAAGTGGATTGAAGCCAAGCCAGTTGCTGTCACCACGGCGGCCAAGGCACGCGAGTTCTTCCGGGACATCGTTGTGCGTTTTGGTGTACCCAATCGCATCATCACCGACAATGGTGTTCAGTTGAAGAGCAGCGAGTGTGGACTTCATGGGCCCCGGGTATCCTCTAGAAGGCCCATAAGGGAGCAGATAGGGGGCGACCCAGGTCGGTTGGCCGAAGATGGAAAGCACTCGGATCGGGCGTAACTTAAGCCGCAAGAAAGGGTTCGAGTGTACGGGACATCCCCATGAAATTAGCAGATCAATGCATACGTTCCATGTAACATCATAACGGAAATAGTTGCCATATACCCCGCGACTTACTGTAAATTCTATCCCCCCCTGTACTATATAAAGGGAGGGGACGGAGGCCATCGAATCATGGTTAGGAGCATCATCTTGCATCCCGATCCACCAAATAATCCCAGAGCACGAAGCAGGGTATTACCTCCTCCGTTGAGGGCTCGAACTCAGATAACTCATCTTGTGCTAGCCATCTAACCTAGTTCTTGATTAGCGTCCCCTCGTACAAATTCATTGTCGGCGGTGACCCCCCAGTTAGTCACCCGTCGACAGTTGGGGCGCCAGGTAGGGGAAGCGTCAAGATTGTTTTTTAGATCAGATGGCTTTTTCAAGATCGCCGTACATCGACATGAGGCCGGGAGAGACCCTTCGCTTCGCCCTGGACTTCGTTGCTGACGGCATCGGCAATCTTCGCCTCTCTCCCACGGAGATCGCTCAAACAAAAGGTACACGCAATCAATGGGACCCATTGCCTTTTGGCTTGAGAATTCTCGCATGTACTTTCTTTCGGAAGATCCGTCGGCAGCCTCACCGCCTCTCGCCGAGGAAAGCGAGGAAGAGCCCGATGAGATCGCTTACCACGTCTCGACGCCCACCGGTGAGGTCTACAAATCTCGATCGATTTTCTCTCGGACTTGGGAGTCTTGCCACGGCTTCGCGTGAGACCGATCCTCGAGACTCAAAGCGAAGATAACCACTGAAACCAATCGCTAATCCGGTCGGCTCAATCCAATCGGATCCTCACGTTCGTGGGTGTCATCAACGGTGGCCAACCCATTGGACAAAGCGAGCAGTCGACTTCTCGACCCGACTTCGAGTCGACGGAGTGCCGAGATTCGCAACTATCGTGAGGTTTTCGCCCTTGGGGCGGAGGACCATCACTCTACCTCTCCACAGTCGGACCGAGACAACCGCAAGTTATGGAAGATCGAGACCGTCGCGTCAACTTCACGACGCTGCCGCGACGCCCGTAATGAACTCTGCGCCGTAAAGTTAAGAGACCAGAGGTTTACAATACTCCCGTGCCAACGCCATCGCGTCGAAGACCCTTCTCGAGACCATTGCGCAACAACTTCCGGAGGCGATCCGTGCATCCGTAACTCGCCCGAGCGACGGCCATGGTAGAGATGGTGCCATCCAACAAAACGAGGCGATTCCGCTCCGACCGCTTCGGCTCGCGATCGATCTGGCGAATCGAATCGGGCTCGCGCCTCGGGCGGTGAATCTCATCAGTCACCCGCACGCGATCTACGTCAAGATATCGAAGCCAGGCGGCGGGAGCGCAGCAACGGTGGGCGAGACTTGACGGCGTGTTCTCCGCTCAACCACTGCGGATCACACCCCTGGTCAGATTTCTAGTCTGCTAGCCAACTCGATCAAGCTCGATCCGATTTGAGCGTCGGGCACAACAAGGAGCGACTCGCAGATTTACCCAGGTTCGGACCCCCTCGCGGGTAATAGTCCTACTCCTGCTGAGCCTTAGCTCTTTTCTGATTGTGGTTGAATGGGAATGTGTTTACAGAGTGTTTCGAATGCACGAATGCTAGTGCACGTACCCCTGTGTCCTCTCTCTCTCTCCTTTTATACAAGCTTGGTGGCAAGAGAGAGAGCCGAGGGGGGCGACCTGATTCCTCGATAATCGACAAGACACGACAGAAGAGGCGAAAACATGCCGCTTGCCCACGCCATAGCCTCGCTTCTCGCGTGCCGCGCAAGTGGCCTCGACCAAGATAGTCACACCGTGAGTCTGCGGGTGGGCCTACTGCTCCTCCCGACACGGACGGCCTCCTCAAGCAAACCTTCTCTCTGCGGTCAATTCTTACGCGCCATGGATGTACCGCCGGACATGCAAGGGTCACTTGTCATGGTAATCATTTCTTCCTCTGTCTATCCGCTGCGTGGTGTCTCATTAAATGCGCTTCGTCCTTCAGAAGGGGGAGCCTTCGTCCCAAGACTCATTCGCAATGCTCCCTGCCCTGGCCCCACCCGACGTGTGGGACCTCGCCGACCTCCAGAGGGCCTCGCCCGCACTCCGCTGGCGTGTGGGGCCTCGCCTCGTCTTCGAGAGGGCTCGCCCACACACCCGCCTGGGCGCGTGGGGCCCGCTTTGGCCTCCCGGGGCTCCGCCCCACGCCACGGGCCTTGCTCGCCCACCGACGCGTGGGGCCTCTTGGCTCTCGGAGGGCGCCACGCCACGCCATTGGGCCTTGCTTCGCCCCGACGCGTGGGCCCTCCTGGTCTTCCTAAGGGGCTCGCCCACGCCACGGGGCTGGCTCGCCCGCTGACGCGTGGGGCCCTCCCGGCCTCTGAGGGGCTCGCCCACGCCACTGGGCCTCGCCGCCCGCCGACGCGTGGGGCCCTCCCGGCCTTCCTAAGGGGCTCGCCCACGTCTTGGCCTCGCTCGCCCGCTTTGACGTGGGGCCCTCTCTGCCTCGTAAGGCTCTTTGTACCCGGTATTTATTACACCGACAAGAGCCCCGGTCCACCATGATACGCGAACCGTCAGCAGATATTTTTCCACTTCTTGTGCGGCGGAGACGAATCGTGGGGGCCCACCACCGCGGCGTACCGTCGCTGATTCTCCACCGCACACGATCTTCCTTAGGGAACCACGCCGCTGAAACCAAAACGCTGGGCAATGATGATACAAGCTGGGCGGAATCAACCGTCGCCGCGCTTCCACGCTTATAAATACTTCTCTCAGCTGCCAATAATCCTTCCATGACGCTAAGTCTTCAAGTTGCCCATCGCTTTCTCGCCAATCGCTACTCAAATTTTGCAGCGCCACCGCCAAATTTTCCATGGCTCCCAAGCGCAAAGAAAGGCCTCCGCGATGCCGCACCATCTTCGAGCTGCTCGCCGCTTCCACCGCCGATGAGGATCGTGGCGCGCTTCGAGTCTTCGTACACCGATCACGCCTTGTTCAGCGCTGCACCATCGGCCAAGTCCTCGCGCCGGGAGATCGTGACCTTCTCTTGATGGCGTCTTTGGCGGGCCTTGTCCCGCAGATTCAATTCTTCTTGGGGTGCTTCGCTTTCACGGATCCAGCGGCGCGACCTTGTTCCTAACTCGATCATGGCCTGGTCATCTTCGCCCACCTCTGCGAGATGTTCGTGGGGGCGATGCCAACCTCCCGCTCTGGCGCCGACTCTTCGCCTTGCACACGGGCTCGCGCCGAGCGCGGTTGGGAGTCGCTACTTTGCGCCCGCGTCACCTCCGCCTTTATCCTCGCCGCGGTCAAGTCCAACTGAAGGATCGGCACAGCGGTGGTCAGACGTGGAGGACTCCGGTAGCCGCGACGATCTTGTCCTTCCCGACGATCCTGCTGAGCCATCGCCGACCGGGAGCCCAAATGATGATCTTGCGAGCACGGAGGCGATGGCGGCGCGCATTGCCGAGCCCGCCGCCAGGCTCACCGAACCCACGTGGTGGCGGACTTTTGCGACGCCGTTTTGCCCGCTGCTTGAGGGCGCCCGCCGGGCGTATTTACGCGACAACGACGGACCAGACCGCTCTTGGAGGTGAATACCCTCGCGCTTTTTGATTTCAGACCTTCTTTCTTTCCATTTTTGGCTAATGACCAGCTCGTTGTTCTTCTTTGGGTGTTCACCGATGGGAACGTCGGGCGACGTGCTCGGATCGGCCGGCGGGGGACTATCGACCACGCCGACCGTGACATCGCCGCCGACGGGATTCGCCCTCGCGATCGGGATCCACGGAGCGCAACCTTACTTGCAGCCGCGCCCCCATGGAGGTCTCTCGTCCTGCGGTCCAAGTGGCGGGGACCATCGCAGATCCATGAGCCGCCTCGGCGATCGCCCAAGCTTCATGGCACGCTGCTTCCGCTGCCGTGGCTGACTCGCAAGGCTCTCGAAGCGCCATCATCCTTGCCGACGATTTAACGACGACAGGAGGGAGGGCGAGCCCAAGAGAGCGCGCCTTCAAGCCTCCGGCTTCGCCGCCACGCTAACTCCAACCAGGCGGGGCCTCTCTGCTACCGCCGCCGCTCCACCGCCAGAGCGGCGATTATCCGAATCGCGCCGCTGCGCCGCTTTCTTCCTTCCTACGCTGACGCTCCTGCGCGGCGCGCTGTTGTGTTGGCGCTCCGCACCGGCACCGCTTTCGCGCCAGCCTCGGCGTCGGCTCGACGGTGGTGATCGCGACGCGCCGCCACCGCCGCCACAAACAAGCGACTTGAGCTCCCCTTCGCCTTTCGCCTTGAGCGCACCGCTTCAGTTGGCTTTCCTGCGCTTACGCACACTTGGCACTAGGTTAGCACGCCACGCGTTTTCGCATACCGAACCTGTTTGTCCCTCTTGGAACAGGCGGGACGCCAGCATCGAGCTCCGCCCACGCGACTTCGCCAAATTTCAGCGTGCGGCGCTCCTTCGACGGAGGTCGCTTCAGCGGGCGGCGGAGAGTCCGGCGGCGCGGCCGGAGAACCTTCGCCACTCGCCATTGGCGCTGCCGCTTATCTCGCCGTGACCGCCCGGCGACGACGTTCCTTTGAGGCGCGCACTGGGTCCCGCACTGGGCGACGCGAGGAAGCCTTGCCTTGGCGGAGCGATTGCCACGGCGAATCGCGGCGGGCCTTGGCCAAGAAACCGCCCGCGAAGGAGGCGATGACCCGCGAGGTCGCGATAGCCTGCCGCCACCTCGGCCGCCAAGCAGATCAAGACCTCCGCCGAGCACTTCGAAGCCCCGACCCTTGTCGACATGCTCGCGCCGCCATCATGTTTCCGGAAGCCTGCATCCCTGGGTGTTTCTCGCATCCCCGCTGGAGGAGACGGCAATTGCGCGATGACGCCGGCGCCGTGGGACGAGCCGCTGCCCTCGTGACGTCCTTCCGCGGCGGCTGGGACGCGCGATCAAGATGGTCGCCAAGGCGCTCTCGGCAGCAGCGGTTCATCTTGGGCAACTGTCTTGCTCGAGACGCGCGCTTGATCTCGACGCCGCCATCGGGAGCTTTTCGCCCGCCACCGGACCGGTTCGGCGGCGCTGGTTGACACCGCCGCCAACCGCGGTCCATGATGGGGCGCCGCTCAAATGAAGATTTAAGGCCGGAGAGAGAAGCGAGACTCCCGCTTTTTTGCCTTGTAATTGTTGCCTATCAATGCAAACAAACTTTTGCTCTCTTGTTGTGAGTCTCACTTGAACTTCGCACAACTTTAACTTATGGAATTGAATTGGGGCACCGCCGCCAAAGGTTTTAGATCGAACGCTACGCCGCAAGTGAGCGCTGCTTCCTTAGGCATCTGGTTACTTCAACCCTTATGGCCTCTCGCAACCCGACTTAAACATTACGTGGCGGCGCTTAGCTTCCGAAGTGGTCTAGTCATTGGTGCGCCGTTAGCGATTGCCCGCATCGAGCCGACACACCTGTGCTAGAGCCCGCTTCCGTCCGCCGCCTCACGCAATAGTAAGTTATAAGCGTTGCCTTTGCAATTAAGGGCCATCAACCCTAAGTACTTTCGCTACCACTACGGCGAGAATGTTCTCTAACAGACCTTTCTAAGGCTAAGCCACCGATCGCCAAAAAGCTTTAGACAGAGCTTTAGCTGAAAGTGAGCGCTTTTTCCTCGCATCCGGTTACTTCAACCCTTATGGCCTCTTTGCGAACCGACCCTAGACATCGCGTGGCGAGAACTTAGCTTCCTAAGTGGTCTAGTCATTTGGTACCGCTTATTGGCACATTGCCTAGACCGAGCCGACACACCAGCTAGAACCCGCCTCCGTCTGCTTCCTCGCCCAACCGCGAGTCGAGGCGCTAATCCTTGCAACTAAGGGGCCATTCGCCTTGAGTACTTTTTTTTGCCGACTTTCAACGGAATGCTTTCTAACAGACTTGAGGCGAAAAAAGAAACAGGTGCCCACAAGGAGACAGAACTTATCTCTTATTGAAGACGGCTTTGTACAACGCAGGTGGGTTTTCCAGCAAGGCCCTGGCCGCGTGGAGGTTCTGTGCCGGAGTGCACTCCTCCAAGGCCAGGCGCCGCCTAGCTTGGCCGAGGCGGTCGCTTTCGCCGTGGCTCCAACCTAGGCGGGCGGCCACCGCCGGTGATCCACCGCCATCGCCGCGGCCGACTCATTGCCAAGGCTCTAGCGGCGCTTCTGCTCCATCGCGATGCCGCTCCGCCATCGCCTCTCAAGAAAGGTCAAGAGCTTGAACTGATGCTAGCGCTCCCCTACTCGGGCGCGCATCGACGGCGTGTTCTCCGCTCAACCATCATGGATCACACCTGGTCGATTTCTAGTCTGCTAGCCAACTCGATCAAGCTCGATCCGATTTGAGCGTCGGGCACAACAAGGAGCGACTTCAGATTTACCAGGTTCGGACCCCTCGCGGGTAATAGTCCTACTCCTGCCGAGCCTTAGCTCTTTTCTCGATTGTGGTTGAATGGGAATGTGTTTACAGAGTGTTTCGAATGCACGAATGCTAGTGCACGTACCCCTGTGTCCTCTCTCTCCTCTCCTTTTATACAAGCTTCGGGCTGGCGGAGAGAGCCGAGAGGCGGCAAAAGACAAGATACTCAAAGATAATCGACAAGACACGACAGAAGAGATTTAAAACATGCACGCCCACGCCACAAGTAGCTCGCCCTCGCGATTTCGCAGTGGCCTCGACCCGCATAGTCACACCGTGAGTCTGCGGTGGGGCCCGCCTGCTCCTCCCGACACGGACGGCCTCCTCAAGCAAACCTTCTCTCTGGGTCAATTCTTCGCGCCACATGTGGCCCTGCCCAGACATGCAAGGGTCACCGTAGCGGTAATCATTTCTTCCTCTGTCTATCCGCGCGTGGTGTCTCATTAAATGCGCTTCGTCCTTCGCAGCAGGGGGAGCCTTCGTCCCGAAGACTCCTTCTGCAATGCTCCCTGCCTTGGGCCCCACCTGGCGTGTGGGACCTCGCCGACCTCCAGAGGGCTCGCCACGCACCCTTTGGCGTGTGGGGCCCTCGCCTCGTCTTCAGAGGGGCTGTACGCACGCCGCTGGGCGTGGGGCCCTCGCCTGCGTCTTGAGAGGGGCTGCCCACGCACCCGCCTGGCGCGTGGTGCCCGCCTTTGCCTCCCGAGGCTCGCCACGCCACGGGGCCTTGCTCGCGCCCACTTTGACGCTGGGGCCCTCTTGGCCTCTCGGAGGGCGCGCACCACGCCACTGGGCCTTGCTCGCCCGGCTGACGCGTGGGGCCTCCCGGCCTTCCTAAGGGGCTCGCCCACGCCACTGGGCCTTGCTTCGCCCGCCTGTGGCGTGGGGCCTCCCGGCCTCTGAGGGCTCGCCCATGGCTGGGCCTTGCTCGGCTCACTTTGACGTGGGGCCTCTTGGCCTCGGGGGGCCTGTGCCACAGGGGCCTTGCTCGCCCTTTGTGGCGTGGGGCCCTCCGGCCTTCCTTGGGGCTCGCCCACACTTGGGGCCTTGCTCGCCTGGCCGACGCGTGGGGCCTCCCGCCTTCTAAGGGGCTCGCCGATGCCTTGGGGCCTCGCTTCGCCGCGCGCGCGTGGGGCCCTCTCGGCCTTCCTAAGGCTCTTTGTACCCCGGGTATTTATTACACCGACAAGACTCTCGTCCCCATCACAGTCGTCGCAACGACGATCAGGCAGAGAGCACCGCCAGCCGGCGCGACCACCGCCAAGAGCAGCGTCAAGGCCAGCGTCGAGCGTCGTGGCAGATCCCAGCGCGAGGCGGCCACGACCACCGGAGGTCGGGCCTTTACCCGGACCTTCGCCGAGTGGTTTGGCGGAAGGATTTAACCTCAAAGGCATCGACAAGTTCGATGGCGAAGAGGACAAAAGAACTGGCCGCAGTTTACGCCTTAGCGGTCACGCAAGCGGCGAGGTGATCGAACGTCATGGCAAATTACTTGCCGGTCGCTTTGACCCCAACCGCCCAGACCTGGTTAACGGGACTCCCGGAGAGCTCTATCGAGTCTTGGGACGACCTCCAGGAACAGTTCATCGCCAATTTCCAAGGGACCTATGAAAGGCCCGCGGGGAGATGGGAGATTGGACGATTACGCGAGCGCAAGAGCGAGACTCTCCGTGAGTTCATCAAGCGCTTTACTAAAAAGAAGAACGAGATCCGGGACGTTTCGGAGCAAACAGTCATTGATGCCTTCTTCGCCGGGTGCAAATCCGAGGAGTTAATCAGGCAGATGACCCGGGACCCCCCACGTAATCTCAAAGCCATCTTCACAATGGCGGATCAGGAGGCCGAAGCCGAGGAGGCCATCGCGAATCATCGCGGTGTCAGCGACGGAGGCTCAAGAAGAAGCCTAACGATTTAACAAGGCAAACCCAAGGACAAAAAGAGAAAAGGGGATGAGATGGTCGCCAACGTGGAGCACTACCGACCTAAACCCCCCCAACGATAACGACTACAAAAAAGTGATGGATTCGGTATGTCCCTTCCATCCTCGAGAAAAACATTCTGCCAAGGATTGCCTAATTCTGCAGAAGTTCGCCGAAGGTTCGAACCAGTCGGCTAAAGGTGGTCACGGCAAGAAGCCTGATGGAGACTACCAGGACGCCGAGCGCGAGATCAGTTATATCTTCGGGGGCTCTGATGCGTACGAGTCCAAGCGGAAGTAGAAGCTTACCACTCGGGAGATCAACGCCATCATGCCTGCTACTCCAAAATACTTGCGCTGGTCCGAGATGCCCATCACCTTTGATCGATCGGACCACCCAGATCGGATTGCATTCCCTGGAAGGTATCCGCTGGTTCTGGATCCAGTCGTCCATGGAAGTAAATTAAAAAGGGTCCTGGTTGATGGCGGGAGTGGGATTAACGTCCTTTTCGCCAAGACTTTCGACCAAATGAATATCCCACGTTCTGAGCTACGGAAAGGGTCATCTCCGTTCCACGGGGTAATCCCCGGGACGTCCGCAGTGCCACTTGTATAGATTTCCCTATCGGTCACGTTCGGGACCAAGGAGAATTATCGGACCGAGAGTCTGAGTTTCGAAGTGGCTGATTTCGAGACGGCATATCATGCTATCTTGGGAAGGCCGGGGATTGCCAAATTCATGGCGGTCCCCAACTATACTTATCTCGTCTTAAAGATGCCAGGTCCCAATGGTGTAATCACCCTCCACAGTGACGTTAAATTCCTCGCCTGTGGCGATAAAGTGTGAAATGGCGCAGGCACTCGACTCATCTGCTGAGATGGAAAAGATCCGACTGGAGGTCGCATCCCTTCAGGAGGAAGGAGATGTCCCAGCCAAAAAGTAGGCCAAGACATCCATCCAAGCAGCTGAAGAAACCAAGAAGATCCTGTTGGACCCGTCTGATCCGGCCAAAACAGT
Organism: Raddia guianensis; assembly: GCA_036346415.1. Lineage (NCBI taxonomy): Eukaryota > Viridiplantae > Streptophyta > Magnoliopsida > Poales > Poaceae > Raddia > Raddia guianensis. The sequence continues at coordinate 38,380,160 of CM070538.1, forward strand.
AGTGATTGGGGCGAGGCTCGATAGCAAATAGGAAGACGCTCGTCACTTTCCTCCGACCAACCAGATGTGTTCGTCTGGAAGCCTTCGGACATGCCCGTGTTAGGGAAGTGATTGAGCACCCTCTAGGTCGTCGAAAAGGCAAAGCCCATAAAGCGGCGCCGCGAAGATTTGCCGGGATCGGAAGACGCCATTAGAGTGAGATCACCAAACCTGTTGGCTTTCGGTTCATCAGAAGTGTATCATCCCGAGTGGCTTGCCAATCCGTCTGGTGCGTAAGAAGAATAAGACATGGCGAATGTGTCGGCGATGACACAGCACCTCAACAAAGCGTGTCCTAAGGATCCCTTTGGGCTTCCCAAAGATCGATCAAGTGGTGGATTCCACCACGGTGTGAGCTCTTAAGTTTTCGGGCGCCTACTCAGGGCTACCATCGATCGATCCGAAGAGGAGGATTGCATCAAAAGCGTCATTCATCACGCCCTTTGGTGCTTTACGCTATATCATAATGCCATTCGGGTTGAAAAAGCTGGTGCGACCTATCGGCGCACCATACGGTGTTTTCACACTCAACTTTCGGACCGGAACGTGGAGGCATATGTCGATGACGTCGTCATAAAAACAAAATCCAGAGGGGATCTCATAACAGATCTGACCGAGACATTCGGGAGCCTAAGCGCATTTCGAATGAAGCTAAATCCCGAGAAGTGCGTTTTTGGGGTTCCATCTGGTAAACTACTCGGATTCATCATCTCCCATCGAGGGATTGAAGCAAATCCGGAGAAAGTCAGCGCCATCATTAAAATGAAGCCCCCGGCTAATCAGAAGGATGTGCAGAAGCTCACTGGATGCATCGTGGCACTCAGCCGATTCGTTTCCCGACTCGGGGAACGAGGCATGCCTTTCTTTAGGCTCTTACGCCGACAAGACGATTTTCAGTGGACAATGGAAGCACAATAAGCCTTTGAAGATCTAAAGAGGTTCCTCACCACGCCTCCGGTGTTGGTCCCTCCCATGCCCCAGGAGCCCCTCCTACTCTACATAGGTGCAACGACTCACGTCATCAGCAGCGCCTTGGTGGTGGAGCGGGACGAAGAGGCTCCCTCCGAAAGGTCTGCGTCCGGTCTACTTCGTAGGCGGTATTGGGCGACTCTAAAATAAGGTACCCACAAGTGCGAAGCTTAGATGTCTTGTGTTACCCACATCACTAAGCTAAAGCATTACTTCCAAGAGCATGAAATTTGGTGGTCACCTCTTTCCGCTTGGGGATATACTCCACAATCGGGAGGCCACCGGGAGGATTGCCAAGTGGGCGGTTGAGCTTGGAGCCTTTGAAATAAAGTTCAGCCTCGACTAGCTATCAAATCTCAAGCGTTATCGACTTAGTGGCCGAGTGGATGAGGCCCAAACCCCAAAGAAGACAGACACTCTCGAGTAATCGGAGAATGTACTTTGATGGTTCCCTCATGCTCATGGCCTTGGGGCCGGATTTTGCTCATATCGCCGATCGGAGAAAAAGCTGCGCTCGCCCTCCGAATATTGTTTCGTCAAGCCAACGCCGCCGAGTACGAGGCACTCATCCACGGGCTTCGCGTCGCCATCTCGCTTGGTGTCAGGCGGTTAATGGTGCACGGGGATTCGCAACTCGTGGTCAATCAAGTCCAAAAGGAGTGTGTCGGATTAAATTACGGCCCACTGCCATGGCCCACTCCCTGACGGCCCAATCAAACAGCCTACCAGGGCCCAGCTCCCTGGAAGGTTCTATCTGGCCCATATGCATCTTGCCGAACAGCTTCCTGGCTGGCACGGTGCGTAACGGCTTACGATTCGTGTTTGAGGCCGACTCGAACAGAGTTCTACACGGCTACGTCAAGACCAGGACGTGGTTTCCCGGATTGGACTAGGAGTCGTGTTCCCCAAGACTAGGAGTATGCCTTATCTGCCTCGGGATATATTTGGCATGTATGAGTTCGTTACAATCTCGTAGTTAGCCCAGCCCGATATTCCCTCGGTAGGTCGGTTTGCTCTGTACTATATAAACCATGCCCCTATGACATGTAGAGGAGAGAAGATCAGGACTTAGCATATCATCGCATATTGCTTCCTTGTACACCCATAATCTCGCCGAGACTTGTTTGTCTCGTCGAGCCATCTCTTGTATTCATCCTTGATATATAAGAAAGGCTGGACGTAGGGCTATTATCTCTCCCGAGAGGCCTGAACCAGGATAAAAACCCCTGTCTCCCTGTTCGTTGTTGTTCGCATTGTTCGGCGTATCTCCTATCTCAATCTTCAAGAACCTTAGCGACTTGAGATCGTTATCTCAACCGTCGACAGCTGGCGCCGTCCGTGGGGATACGCAGATCGAACATGTCGAACTCTATCAGCGACCAGGAGATTCTTCCTAAAGACTACGACTCAGAAGGGCAGGATGTCTCTTCCCCTGCCAGATCGGATCGATCCCTTCGACCTTGATCGCTTTCCAGATCTGATTCCCAGCTCCGTGCTCGGGGGCTGGATCACTTCGCGCTGGGCAGCTCTTCGCCTGGGCGCACGTCTGGTCCCCGCGACGAGCTCCGTGCTCGGGGGCTGGATCACTTCGCCCCGAGCTGGATCACCTCGCCTCGGGAGCCGGGGCGCGTCGCCTCGCGACGAGCTCCGGCTGAGGTCGGATCTCTCGCGCCGGCAGCTCTTCGCCGGGCGCGTGGCTCTGTCTCGCGACGAGCTCAAGGCTGGGATCGGATCTCTCGCCGGGCAGCTCTTCGCCCGAGCGCTCGTCTCCCATGACGAGCTCCGTGCTCGGGCTGGATCACTGGCCAGTACTCTTCGCCGGCGCGTTCGTCCCGTGACGAAGCTCCGTGCTCGGGTCGGATCACCAGCGCCAGCAGCTCTTCGCCCGGCGCTTATGCAATCGCGACAAGCCCGTGCTCGGGATCGATCAAAATTCTTCCGGATCCCGGGTTCGCTTTGACGGTGGATGATGGGAGAGAGTTGATCAGCACTTGGAACATCGACCCGGCTTCGCTGGCCTCGTAGGTCTTTTCGCTTCCTAGCTTCGCTTTTTCTCAAATTTCGCGCTTTAGTTCGCTCCAAGTCTCTCGGCTGCCATGTAAAGTTCAACCCATTGAGCGGTGAATGTTCGCGCCCTCGCGTCTTTCTCACCACTCGCCTTCTCGCACTCTCTTTCTCTCGATAACACTTGATAGTCGCCTCAGCCTTGCGAACTCTTGGCTCCGCAATCTTAAGGGTTTTCCTGCCCGTATCTTGTTTCAACAAGTTTCTAAACTCGAGTTGCGTAACACGGCATCCAAATTTCTTGCGCTAAGCTCGCTCGAAGCCCTCCGCTGCAGAGGCACTTACCGCTCACTGACGACCACTTCTGGCAAAGCTCGCTTCTCGTAAGCCCTCCGCGCAGAGGCACTTTCCTTGTTCGGTTACCTTCGAATCGCCTAACTTACGTTAACGAGCGCTCTCGAACGAGTCGATCAGATACGGTGTCGCTTAATCCCCACGCGACGCGCTTGAAGTCGCAAGCTCAGTCTTCATGCATCGTCTGCATCGGGCTAGGGCGCCGCTCTTTCTCTTGTGCACTGTTCGAGTTCGCAAACTCAGTCCTCGAGCAACCGCGACAACGGGGCCGGAGTTAGGCTAAACGTTCTACCGCTTTTTCTTAAAACTTTCAAGCGCCGCTCGCTTTGCTCTTGGTTTCATGTTCGGCCCTTGTCTTTTGCTGCTCTTTTTGCGTGAAAAGCTGCTCGTCGATCTCGCGCTGATTCAAGCGCTGCCGGGCGGTCTTGAGTCTGCTCGGCCAGCTCCTGAGGACTGCCTCTCCTCAGTCTTGGGACTTGAGCTGAATTTCGCAACCCCTGCACGCTTTCAGTTTTCAGTTCCTTTCTTAGCATTGGTTTTCCAAAACCTCGTTGGTCTTTCGCTTCCCGTGAGCGCCTCCCTCAGACGAGCATGTCTTTTTATCCGCAACGACCAGACGGCTCCTCGTTAATCGAAGCGGTGCACCACCGATGGGGTTCTGCCCACCGTAAGCCGATTCTCATCGCAACGGGCATGCCCATCGTAAGCCGATTCTTATCACGACGTGCACTCCTGGCGCTGGTTCCGCACCGCCGAGGCGACACCAACGCTGCACGGGTCCATGCCCGGATAAGATTTCGTCTCGCACGTCTTGCCTGCGGCTAAGGTCCCGATCGCTTTCCCCGTTAGCGGTCTTAGCCACAGCGGGTTGCACTTGCCCGCACACGCCTTTTTTATCCATGCTACGTCCTTCCTGGCACGGTAATCCGGAGCAATGCGCCACCTACGGAGTCCTGCGCACCGTAAGCCGATTCTCATCGCAACGGGCACTCCTAGCGTCGGTTCCGCATTCGCCGAGGTGACACTAACGCTATCGGGGGACGTATCCGGGAAAAATTATGTCTTGTGTGGTAGGTCATCTTTTGCGTGTTTTCTAAAACTTGCTTTGCTCTTCTTAGAGCCTGTTCTTGCTCTCTTTTTCCCCTTGCTGGCTCGCTTTTTGTTTGTCTTCGCAGGGAATACAGAACGGGAACGCCGACGGTGATGGTCGCGCAGGTTCCGTGCTTCCCCACCAAAACCGATGTCTACATCCTCTCTTCCCGGGTTTGTTCACAGATGCCTAGGGCTGTTTTCGCTGTACAGATGATTTCTTGCCTTTGCCCGCAATCGACCTTCACAGCCGCTAAGTCAAGGTATTGCGCCACCAACGAGTCCCGCCCACCGTAGTCGATTCATCGCAACGGGCAAGCCCACCGTAGTCGATTCTCATCGCAACCGGCACCCAAGCGCCGGTTCTGATTGCAAGACAACGCTTACACTGCCGCAAGGAATACGCCATGGGTAAAGCGTTGATTTCACACGCCTCTTGCGGCTCGACCGATCGGGTTGTGATTCACCTCAGACGGGCAGCTCTTCGCCTGAGCGCACGCTCGTCTCTCGCGACGAGCTCCGTGCTCGGGCCGGATCACTCTCGACCGGCAGCTTCTTCGTCCGGGAGCGCTGGCTCCTACCGGTACGCCTTCGCTCGTCGCACTTTCGTTCCTTTAACGAGGTCCGTGCTCGGGACTAGATCTCCTTACTTGTTCCTTCGACGAGCTCTACGCCTGGGCCGGGTCACCTTTCCCATTCAGAGTGCATTGTCCGCGCCTTAGCGTACGATCCACGCTTGAGGCACATCACCTTCGCTCCCCGAAGCACGATATTCGCCGAGAGCGCAATTTCTATTTTCTGCAAGCTTCTAGCCCGACATGGTTTCTATCTTTCCTAGGCATCCGAATGCTCGGATGCAGAAGACGAGTCCGTCTCGCGACTTGCTATGTTCATTCTCCGGAAGATCTCGATCTTACCGGATGCGGTGGTACGCTTCTTCACTACCAAGAATCCAATCCTCCTTGATGACGCTCGCCTCCCGCCTCCGAGGTGCTTCGCCCACGCTGGGCCTCGCCGCTCACCGGACGCTGGGGGGCCCTCCCGGCCTCGAGGCTCGCCCACGCCACTGGGCCTTGCTCGCCCGCCCGACGCGGTGGGGCCCTTCTTGGCCTCGGAGGGGCGCTACCACGCCGGGCCTTGCTCGCTCACCGACGCGTGGGGCCCTCCCGCCTTCCTAGGGGCTGCCGCCACTGGGCCTTGCTCACTGGCCGACGCGCTGGGCCCTCCTGCCTTCCTAAGGGGCTCGCCCACGCGCATTGGCCTCGCCGCCAGCCGACGCTGGGGCCTCTCAACCTTCCTAAGGCTCTTTGTACCCGGTATTTATTATAACTGACAAGACTCTCGTCCCCATCACACCGTCGTGAACGACGATCAGTGAGAGCACCGCCAGTCAAGCGATACCACCGCCAAGAGCAGCGCCAAGGCTCGCACGAGCTGTCAGAGCAGATCCCGGCGCTGAGGCGGCCACTGACTAATCGGAGGGAATTCGCCTTTACCCTGACCTTCGCCGAGTGGTTTGGCCAAGGATTTAACTCAAAGGCATCGACAAGTTCGATGGCGCAGAGGGACCCAAAGAACCGGCCGCAGGTTTACGCTTTAGCGGTCAACGCGGCAGAGGTGATCGTAACGCCATGGCAAATTACTTGCCGTCGCTTTGACCCCAACCGCCTGCACCTGGTTAACGGGACTTTGAGAGCTCTATCGAGTCTTGGGACGACCTCTGTGAACAGCTTCATCGCCAATTTCCAAGGGACCTATGAAAGGCCCCGCGAGAGATGGGAGATTGACAGCATACAGCGCAAGAGCGAGACTCTCCGTGAGTTCATCAAGCGCTTTACTAAAAAGAAGAACGAGATCCGGACGCTTTGAGCAAACAATTATTGATGCCTTCTTCGCCGGGTGCAACCGAGGAGTTAATCGTGCAGATGACCCGGACCCCCACGAATCTCAAAGCCATCTTCACAATGGCGGATCAGAGGCCAAGCCGAGGAGGCCATCGCGAATCATCGCGTGTCAACGACGGAGGTTCAAGAAGAAGCCTAACGATTTAACAAGGCAAACCCAAGGACAAAAGAGAAAAGGATGAGATGGTCGCCAACGGGAGCACTACCGACCTAAACCCCCCAACGATAACGACTACAAAAAGTGATGGATTCGGTATGTCCTTCCATCCTCGAGAAAACATTCTCGCCAAGGATTGCCTAATTCTGCAGGTTCGCCAAGGTTCGAACCACCGGCTAAAGGTGGTCACGGCAAGAAGCCCGATGGAGACTACCAGACGCCGAAGCGAGATCGCTTATATCTTCGGGGCTCGATGCGACGAGTCCAAGCGAAGTAGAAGCTTACCACTCGGAGATCAACGCCATCATGCTCGCATCTAAAATACTTGCGCTGGTCCGAGATGCCCATCACCTTTGATCGATCGGACCACCCAGATCGGATTGCATTCTCGAAGGTATCCGCTGTTCTGATCCGTCGTCCATGGAAGTAAATTAAAAGGGTCCCGTTGATGGCGGAGGGATTAACGCCCTTTTCGCCAAGACTTTCACCAAATGAATATCCCACGCTCGAGCTACGGAAAGGGTCATTCTGCTCCACGGGTAATCCCCGGACGTCCGCAGTGCCACTCAGATAGATTTCCTATCGGGTCACGCTCGGGACCAAGGAGAATTATCGGACCGAGAGTCCGAAGTTTCAAGTGGTGATTTCGAGACGATATCATGCTATCTTTGGGAAGGCCGGATTGCCAAATTCATGGCGGTCCCTAACTATACTTATCTCTGCCTTAAAGATGCCAGTCCCAATGGTGTAATCACCTCCCCGGTGACGTTAAACATTCCTCGCTTCTGTGATAAATAAAGTCGTGAAATGGCGCAGCACTCGACTCATCTCGCCGAGATGGAAAAGATCCGATCGAGGTCGATCCTTCAGAGGAAGGAGATGTCCCACCAAAAAGTAGGCCAAGACATCCATCCAAGCAGCTGAAGAAACCAAGAAGATCCTCTGGACCTGGCTCGATCCGCCAAAACAAATGCGGATTGGGACAGGCTCGATAGCAATAGGAAGACGCTATTGCCACTTTCCTCCCGCCAACCAGATGTGTTCGTTCGAAGCTCTTCGACATGCCCGGTTCCGAGGGAAGTGATTGAGCACCCTCTAGGTCGGCGAAAAGGCAAAGCCCATAAAGCAACAATAAGATTTGCCCAGATCGAAAGACGCCATTAGAGTGAGATCACCAAACTGCTGGCCGCTTCGCTCATCAGTGGAAGTGTATCATCCCGAGTGGCTTGCCAATCCGTCCCGTGCGTAAGAAGAATAAGACATGGCGAATGTGTGTCGATGACACGACCTCAACAAAGCGTGTCCTAAGGATCCCTTTGGGCTTCCCAAAGATCGATCAAGTGGTGGATTCCACCACCGGTGTGAGCTCTTGTTTTCCGGACGCCTACTCGTGCTACCATCGATCACCGAAGAGGAGGATTGCATCAAAACGCATTCATCACGCCTTTGGTGCTTTCGCTATATCATAATGCCATTCGGTTGAAAACGCCGGTGCGACCTATCGCCGCACCATACAGGTGTTTTCACACTCAACTCTGACGAACGCGGAGGCATATGTCGATGACGTCAGCCATAAAAACAAAATCCGTGAGGGGATCTCATAACAGATCCGACCGAGACATTCGGGAGCCTAAGCGCATTTCAATGAAGCAAATCCCGAGAAGTGCGCTTTTGGGGTTCCATCTGTAAACTACTCGGATTCATCATCTCCCATCGAGGGATTGAAGCAACCGAGAAAGTCACGCCATCATTAAAATGAAGCCCCGCTAATCGAAGGATGCGTAAGCTCATCGATGCATCGTGGCACTCACCGATTCGCTTCCGACTCGGGAACGAGGCATGCCTTTCTTTTAGGCTCTACGCCGACAAGACGATTTTCAAAGGGACAATGGAAGCACAATAAGCCTTTGAAGATCTAAAGAGGTTCCTCACCACGCCCGTGTTGGTCCTCCCATGCCCCGTGAGCCCTCCTACTTACATAGGTGCAACGACCACGCCATCGCCAGCCGCTTTGGTGGTGGAGCGACTAAGAGGGCTCCTCCGTAAGGTACAGTCATCCGTCTACTTCGTAGCAGGTATTGGGCGACTCTAAAATAAGGTACCCACAAGTGCGTAAGCTTCAGATGTCAGGTTACTTACATCACTAAGCTAAAGCATTACTTCCAGAGCATGAAATTTCTGGTCACCTCTTTCCCGCTAGATATACTCCACAATCGGAGGCCATCGAGGATTGCCAAGTGGGCGGTTGAGCTTGGAGCCTTTGAAATAAAGTTCAGCCTCGACTAGCTATCAAATTCGTTGCTATCGACTTCGTCAGCCGAGTGGATGAGGCCCAAACCCCAGAAAGACAGACACTCGAGTAATCGAGAATGTACTTTGATGGTTCCTCATGCTCGCGCTGGGCTGGATTTTGCTCATATCGCCGATCGAGAAAAAGCCGCGCACGCCCTCCGAATATTGTTTCGTCAAGAATAACGCCGCCAGTACGAGGCACTCATCCACGGCTTCGCCGCCATCTCGCTGGTGTCAGCGTTAATGGTGCACGGGATTCGCAACTCGTGGTCAATCAAGTCCAAAGGAGTGTGTCGGATTAAATTACGCCCACCGCCATGGCCCACTCCCCGACGCCCTAATCAAACAACAGCCTTACCAGGCCCAGCCCCGAAGGTTCTATCTGCCCATATGCATCTTGCCAACAGCCTTCCGCGGCGGGCACGCATGTGTAACGGCCACGATTTCGTGTTTGAGGCCGACTCAAATGTAGTTCTACACGGCCACGCCAAGATTCCGTGGACGGGTTTCCGGATTGACTAGGAGTCGTGTTCCCCAAGACTAGAGTATGCCTTATCCGCCTCGGATATATTTGGCATGTATGAGTTCGTTATAATCTCGTAGTTAGCCCAAATTTCGATATTCCCCAGTAGGTCGGTTTGCTCAGACTATATAAACCATGCCCCACGACATGTAGAGGAGAGAAGATCAGACTTAGCATATCATCGCATATTGCTTCCTTGTATTACTCTGCTAATCTCGCCGAGACTTGTTTGTCTCTGTCGAGCCATCTCTTGTATTCATCCTTGATATATAAGAAAGGTCGATCGAGGGCTATTATTCTCCCGAGAGGCCCGAACCAGATAAAACCTCGCCTCCCTCGTTTCGTTGTTGTTCGCATTGTTCGGGCGATTCCTATCTCAATCTTCAAGAACCTTAGCGACTTGAGATCGTTATTCAACTGGCCGACAATGGGCGCCGTCTGCGATACGCAGATCGAACATGTCGAACTCTATCGCATCAGAGATTCTTCCTAAAGACTACGACTCGGCGGCGTGATGTCTCTTCCCCGCCAGATCGGATCGATCCTTCACCTTGATCGCTTCAGATCTGATTCCCACTCCGCTCTCGGGCTGGATCACTTCGCTACTGGCAGCTCTTCGCTCTGGCGCACGCTCGTCCTCCTGACGAGCCTGCGGCTCGGGCTGGATCACTTCGCCCGAGCCGATCACTCGCCGGAGCCGGGCGCTGCTCGCCTCTGCGACGAGCTCAAGGCTGGGATCGATCTCGCGCCGGCAGCTCTTCGCCTGGCGCGTTCGTCTCGCGACGAAGCTCAAGGCTGGGATCGGATTCTCGCGCTGGCAGTTTTCGCCGGAAGCGTTCGTCGTCTCGCGACGAAGTTCCGTTTCGGGCCGGATCACTACGCCAGTTTTTCGCCGGGCGTGTTCGTCTCCCGTGACGCAGTTCCGCGTTTCGGGTTGATCACTCAAGGCCAGTGCCGCCTGTCGCCCGGTGACTGTCCCGCGACGAGCTCCGTGCTCGGGATCGGATCAAAATTCCTTCCGGATCCCGGGTCGTTCGCTCCGACGGTGGATGATGGAGAGAGCTGATCAAGACTTGGAACATCGACCAGCCTTTCGCTTCCTCGTAGGTCTTTTCGCTTCCTAGCTTCGCTTTTCTCAAATTTCGCTACTTTAGTTCGGCCCAAGTCTCTCGCTGCCATGTAAAGTTCAACCCATTGAGCGGTGAATGTTCGCTGCCCTCGCGTTCTTCTCACCACTCGCCTTCTCGCACTTTCTTTCTCTCGATAACACTTGATAGCTGCCCGCCTTATGTAACTCTGGTTCGCAATCTTAAGGGTTTTCCGCCCGTATCTTGTTTCAACAAGTTTCTAAACTCGAGTTATGAACACGGCATCCAAATTTTGCGGCTAAGCTTCGCTCAGAAGCCCTCCGCGGCAGAGGCATCTACCGCCACAGCACGCACCACTTGGCAAAGCTCGCTCAGAAGCCCTCCGCGCGCAGGCACTTTCCTTGTTCGTTACCTTCGAATCGCTTAACTTACGTTAACGAAAGCAGCCTCGAACGAAGTCGATCAGATACGGTGTCGCTTAACTCTACGACGCGTTTGAAGTCGCAAGCTCGTGTCTTCATGCATCGTCTGCACGGGGCTAGGGCGTCGCTTTTTTTGTGCACTGTTCGAAGTTCGCAACTCGTGTCCTCGAATACCGCACAACGGGGCCGGAGTTAGGCTAAACGTCTACCGCTTTTTCTTAAAACTTTCGCCGCTGTTCGCTTTGCTCTTGGTTTCATGTTCGCCCTGTCTTTTGCTTGCTTTTTTGCGTGAAAAGCCGCTCGTCGCACTCGCTCGATCTGCGCCGCCGCTGGTCTTGAGTCGCTCGCCTCGAGGATCGCCTCCTCGGTCACGCTTGGGACTTGAGCTGAATTTCGCAACCCCTGTGACGCTTTTCGCTTTTTCGTTCCTTTCTTAGCATTGGTTTTCCAAAACTCGTTGGTCTTCGCCCCGTGAGCGCCTCCCTCTGCATTTAGCATGTCTTTTATCCGGCAACGACCTGACGGGTTCGTTAACCGGGCGTGCACCACCGATGGGGTTCTCGCCCACCGTAGTCGATTCTCATCGCGAACGGGCATGCCCATCGTAGTCGATTCTTATCACGACGCACACCTCGGCGCTGGTTCCGCATCGCGAGGCGACACCAACGCCGCACGGGTCCATGCCCGGATAAGATTTCGCCTCGCACGCCTTGCCCGATGCTAAGGTCCCGATCGCTTCCTCGTTAGCGGTCTTAGCTACGCTGGGCTGGGTACTTGCCCGCACATCGCCTTTTTTATCCATGCTACGCCCTTCCCGCACGGTAACCGGAGTAATGCGCCACCTACGGAGTCCTCACAGACCGTAGCCGATTCTCATCGCGAACGGGCACTTTAGCGCCGGTTCCGTGATTCGCCGAGGTGACACTAACGCTATCGGGGACGATCCGGGAAAAATTATGTCTTGTGTGGTAGGTCATCTTTTGTGTTTTCTAAACTTGCTTTTGCTCTTCTTAGAGCCCGTTTGCTCTTTTTCCCCTTGTCAAGCTCGCTTTTGTTTGTCTTCTGCAGGGAATACAGGAACGGGAACGCCGACGCCGCGTGATGGTCGCGCGAGGTTCCGTGCTTCCCCACCAAAACCGATGTCTACATCCTCTCTTCCCGGTTTGTTCACAGCATGCCTAGGGGTCGCTTTCACTTCGCTCACAGATGATTTCTTGCCTTTGCCCTTGCAGACCGACCTTCACAGCTCGGCTAAGTCAAGGTATTGCGCCACCAACGAGTCCTCGCCCCACCGTAGCCGATTCTCATCGCAACGGCAAGCCCACCGTAGTCGATTCTCATCGCAACGGCACTCCAAGCGCGTTCTCAGATTTGCTAAGATAACGCTTAATCGCCGCAAGGAATACGCCATGGGTAAAGCGTTGATTTCACACGCTCTCTTGCGGCTCGACCGATCGGCCAGGATTCACTCGCGACCGCAGTTTTCGCCTCGAGCGCACGCTCGTCCTCATGACGAGCTCGTTTCGGGCCGATCACTCGCGACCGGCAAATTTCGTCCGAGCGCTGGCTCCTACCGGCACGCCTTCGCTCGTCGCACTTTCTCGTTCCTTTAACGAGGTCCGTGCTCGTGACTAGATCTCCTTACTTGGTTCCTTCGACGAGCCTCTCGCCTGGGTCAATCACCTTCCCATTCAGATGCATTGTCTCGCTTCCCAGCGTATCGACTCCACGCTTGAGGCACATCACCTTCGCCTCCTCGAAAGCACGACATTCGCCGAGAGCGCAATTTCTATTTTCTCGGTAAGCTCTAGCCCGACATGGTTTCCTATCTTTCCTAGGCATCCTAATGCTCGGATGCAGCAGACGAGTCCGTCTCACGACTTGTTATGTTCATTCTCCCAAGATCTCGATCTTACCGGATGCGGTGGTACGCTTCTTCACTACTAAGAATCCAATCCTCCTTGATGACGCTCACCTCAAGGAGATGATTCACCCCACTTCTTCCGATTTCAGACGAGGGCTGGTACTCGCCGGACAGATGTCGCTCCTCGCTCGATGCAACAGAGTTGCTCAAGATCGATCGGGTTCGTCCGTCCCGAACAAGTCTTGTTCGTTGAACCATAACCTGGTCGGTCGCTTGTTACACGCCTTTGTAGCAACAAAATTTCCTCTTCAGGACTTGGAGTCTCAAGAGGATGACCCCACTCTAGTGAGTCCTTCCACTTGAGTCTCGGGCTAGTGGCTGGGATTAAATTACGCCCATTGCCTCGCCCACTCCCCGACGGCCCAATCAAATGCCTTACCAGGCCCAGCCCCTGGAAGGTTCTATCTCGCCCATATGCATCTTGCCAATGCCTTCCCGGTCAGGCACGGCACGTAACGGCTTAGGATTCGTGGTTTGAGTCCGACTAACAGTAGTTCTCGTGACACTACGTGAAGACCCTTGGACGTGGTTTCCTTGGATTGACTAGGAGTCGTGGTTCCCCAAGACTAGAGTATGCCTTATCTCATTTCTCGGATATATTTGGCATGTATGAGTTCGTTATAATCTCGTAGTTAGCCCGGCCCGATATTCCCCAGAGGCTCGGCTTTGTTTCGTATTATATAAACCATGCACCTATGACATGTAGAGGAGAGAAGATCGACTTAGTATATCATCGTGATATTGCTTCCTTTGTACATTTCCATAATCTCGCCGAGACTTGTTTGTCTCTGCCGAGCCATCTCTTGTATTCATCCTTGATATATAAGAAAGGCCGGACGAGGGCTATTATCTCTCCCGAGAGGCCTGAACCAGATAAAACCCCCGTCTCCTGACTGTTCGTTGCTCGATTGTTCGGCTGTGGTCTCCTATCTCAATCTTTCAAGAACCTTAGCTTACTTGAGATCGTTATCTCAACCGTCGACTGTGAGTGGTCTTGTATTGGCGATAGCATGGCGGCCTATTGCCGTGGAGGTTCAAAACTAGAAGACAAATTCGACGGTTTGAGCTTACTCACTTGTTCACGGACAATGAAGCAATGGACGAGCTAGCTGGATGGGATCCACTCAAGCTTTGGTCCCGAGTGGTGTTTTGCCCAGAGCTACGCCAAGACCGCCTATCAAGCTACCATCCGAGATCGGAAAAGAACAAGAGAAGGTATGAACCCTATGCAGAGGTATTTACGATGAACTCCCCGTGGACTCAAATTTTATTAAGATTATCTTCTTCATGATGAGCTACCCAAGATCAAGCCTAGCCGAGTGCATCACACGCCGGGCAAGAGTTACAAGGTGAATCGGGACGAGCTTTTCAGAAAAGCAGCCCGGTACTAAGGCGCTGCATATTCGAAAGCAAGAAGGCAGAAATCGCTCAATGAAATCCACTCGAGAGTGCGGGCACCATAACCGCTAGCACCTCGGTGGGCAAGCTTATCGGCAAGGGTTTTTCTGGCCAACCACACCAGTGATGCGGAAGAAATAATACGCAGATGTGACGGGTGTCGCCGACCGCAGATTCACATGTCGCTCAAGATTTACAGACGATTCCAATCTTCTTGGCCCTTCCGCCTAGAATCTAGACATGGTAGGCCCTTCAAGCGAAGCGCAAGGCGGTTCACCCATCTCTTCGCCGCCATCGGCAAGTTTACCAAGTGGATTGAAGTCGCTTGCTGTCGTATCACTGGGCGCCAAAGCACGCGAGTTCTTCCGGACATTGTTGTGTGTTTTATGCATCTAATCGTGATCATCACCGAGCAATGGCGCCCGCTTCAAGAGCAGCGAAGTTTCAAGAACGGGCGAGGAACTGGGCATTAAGATCTCGCTATGCATCGCTGGCTCACCCGAGGAGCAACGGCTGTGTCGAAAGCGCTACCAATGGATTGGTACTACAAGGCTCAAAGCCAGGATTTTCGATCGCTTAAAGCCAGACGCCACGTGCTGGGTTAAGGAGTTGCCCTCCGCTCGGGGCTTAGGACAACCCTAAGCCGAGCCATCAAGGCATACCTTTTTCCTTGTCTACGGCCTCGAGGTGGTCCTCCCAACTGAATTAAAGTTCTCGTCCCCACGGGTTGCCGGACACGACGATAATCACGGATGAGGCAAGGCGTGAAGACCTCGACGATTTGAGGAAGCCAGTGAAGCAAAGATTGATCCAGTCTTGGCAAAGTACTCAACAGGGCCTCACGCCGCTACCATCAACAAGAACGTGACGGGCCATGCATTCTCCAAGGAGATCTGGTCCTTCAAGGAATCAAGCACGAGCATAAACTCTCCCCACTGGAAGGCCCTATGCGCGATCACCGAGGTGACTCTCGCCTGGGCTTATCGGGCTACAAAATAAGATGGATCTAAAGTGCCCAACACCTCGAACATCGAAAGCAGCTACGCTGCTTTTTTTCCTTAGTTCATGTATTCAAGCAAAGATTGTGTACTCGGCTTTTCTTCCTTTGATTTGCTACTTGGCCGTGAAACTACCATGCAAGAAGTCGGGGTTACACTAAATAGTGTGCGGAGTCAACCGCACCCTATCTCTTCAATAAAGTTGTTTTTCTCTACATGTGTTGATCGATTCAGTATTATGAAAATTTTTGAGTAATGGCGCAGCATGTCCCAACGACAAGATTTAGCTACTCCGCATTGCAGAGGAAAAGCCAAGCGCCACCTCTGGCACTCCTGGGTCGGACTACCGGCGGATGTATCATGCAAAAGGATAAAACATATTATTCGGATAAGTTTGATCACCTGCATCGGGATCAACCAGAAATTTTATTACAGACATACATGTGTCCAACCGATCCACTATTTGACAGCAATGGATCTAACCTCTTCTATCAGAGCTACGGCCTTCCTCCGAAAGCAAGCAAACCCATCCTTAACGGCCCCAGCCCAGCAAGGATAGTTTGACTTCATGATGGCGAGGCCTTGGTCAGCATCGTATTGCAGCCCCACGAGTGAAGACCTTGATCAGCTTGGAATGGCATCAAGATGAGC